>CALYDF020000446.1:0-67667 GCA_944474145.2 Dicrocoelium dendriticum | reverse complement strand
ACTGCCCGGAGAGAAGTTGAACCTCAGACTACCGTTTACGAGCGAAGTTATAATCACCCATAAGCAAGATGCGGGGCCGAATATTGCTGTTTCCAGCACGCGACAACCAATCCAGCCATCGAGTTCGCGGGCTGCGATAAGCAGCACCCACAAACAGTTCAACCTTTCTCAGGCGGATCAATCAATATAACTGTTCGCACAAGCCAACTTCGCTACGGTAGGTGGGTACCAGTCTCCTACACCGCGTGGAATGAATGCACAACAGGACACAATGCGCTCATTTGATAAGCTGATGCACCGGATGCATGAGTAAAATTGACAAGGAAATTCTGGATAGTCATCGCAGAATTTAACCAGGTTTCAGGTAGACCCAATATGTCCAGACGACGAGAGACAACGGAGTGATATAGATGGTTACGTGTTCCTTAAAATATAAACATTTATAGAGGTTAATCTCAGACTACGGTAGGAACCGTCAGGCGGTCAAGCAGCGTCATCTGTCGGTTGAGACCGATTCGGCGGACCGGCGGATCTACCCTATAATTTACGATGTGGAGAGCGCTTTCTCCACAATCAGTCCCCTACTTCAACTCCAGGACTGCGTACTTCATTTTCTCCCTGTCCGACGGATCCATATCGGGACGAATATGGATCTGTACACATTTGCGCCTACTGAGGCATGATTGCATCAGCCTCGCACATAGATAAAAAACAGACTCAGAGCGACCGGCATTTCTTCTCCTCTCTTATAACAAGACGATTGATTCGCATTACCTCCAACATCAGTTCATTCACGTCGAGAATGCTATCAATCAGGCTCTGCAGAAAATTAATATCATAATAATAACGAGTCGGGGGATAGGCATAAAATAAAACGCTACCTACAAATTGGAGTGCAAACAGGCGAACGAATTCAACAACTTGGTTAGCTACGGCCGATAGAGAGACGACATACTCCGCATTGCGGATAATGGAATGTGCGTCGATGATCTATTGGCAATGTTTAACGCAGCACATAGTAACATGACTTTAACCATCAAGCTAGAAAGTAATGAATGGTTGGCATTTTCAGATGTCCAAATCAACAGGACATCAGACGGGTCAATGCAGAGGAAGGTGCACAGAAAAAACCTGGAATTTGAAGTATAACCATTTCTCCAGTTTTGTTCCAATAGTTCAAACAAGGAAACTCGTCCGTTGCCTAACGGAGAGAGCGAGGAGAATATGTACAGAAGATGCGCTTTCAGATGAGCTGAGCTTTATACGAAGCCACTCGAGCGTAATGGGTACCTTGAGAAATGCATCCAGAGGGACATGGAACCGCGAGTAGAAAAGCTCAAACCAGTTTCCGCGGAGAAGCGGATGATATACTCACCGTCACCAATTAAGGGTGAAACGATAGCGGAACGGACCACCCGAAGACTTTCCTTCGCAACAGAGAGAACGTATTTTGTTGCTGATCTACCCGTAAGCTTCACCTCATCACCGATTGTGCGCCAACAACTTATAGAAGGATAACTCGGTCGCAGACCTTCCTCTGTGTGGACAATTTCTCTTGCTCGTGTCAAGCAACGTATAATGGGAAAAAGACCAGGCAACTGTCCGTTAGGGCGCGACAGCATTGCCCAGGTTGGCTGTACAGCGGCGCGAGGAAGTATGTAACGAGTGCAGTATTGATGCAGTTAGTACACTCCGGTCATCAAATCGATTCGCATGACGCATTCACACCGATCTACTGTGTCCCCGGACGTTACACACGTGCAGTCAGATGTCGCCTGCTGTCGACAGCATAGGCGATCGCAATTCGGCTCCATAACCCCGACCTATGTGCACAGAAAACTCGTCCATACTTTTACCCTGCCTTAGCCTCAGATCAACGCGACTACAATGGCAGTCACGCCACTTCACCTGACCTCGCCTCGACCAGACCAACACGTAGACTTATCCATTAGTTACTCTACTTCAGTGACCGTATTTAAACCAATTGTGTCTATTTTAGCTTGCTTTATTGTGGTTGTATTGGTCTGATGGTGAAGCCCCGAAAACAGGCTTGTCCGCTACTTTGTGTTTCCGAGGTCACCTCCGGGAATTATTTCACAAAATCTCCTATTATACAACAGCCAAACGCGGACTCGCCATTATTAGATGTAAATCTGACCGTCGATTTTAAAGCCCACCAGGAATAGAGACCGTGAACTGCCCACAAATCATGATAGTTGGAGATCTCGTGGTACTTTGGCTACCACAAGATTATGCTGTCAACAGAGCTGTACAGTAACAGCGAGATGTGCACTCACATATCGAAGAAGGGTGACGCATTTGGCAGGCTGGAACACTGGGTGTGGAAGACCCATTCGTTCACGTTCGGAACCAAACTGATGGTATACAATTACATTGTACTCACTGTCCTTCTACATAGTTGCAAAACATGGACACTGTACAGAAAGAATATTCTATATCCGGAGCGACTCAAACAGCGAGATATACGTTGAATACTGCGCATCCCTTAGTGCAACACAGAGCCGGTAGCAGAATTGCTCCCTCGCAGCAGAATGCATGTAGTCGAATGCATACTCATGCTGTGATAATTGAAGAGAATTGGACATGTCGACCATTCTTCCACACCCCATCTCATTCAGCCACTTGTGTGTTCCTAAAGACCGAGAAATTTTTCTGCCTAAATCGGAATGCTCAAAACCTTTTCAAAATCAACCCGAAATAAAGTATTGATATTTATCTATATCTTGCGTTATCATCGTTGCCACTGAGACAAGATTACACATTGGGATGACGTAGCTGAATATTGCTACCGGGCACCTTACTCATCAAACAGTAGAAACTCACAAAAGGAGGAGGAATAATTCTGTATTACCAAAGCAACGCAAATGGCGAGAACTTGGGGTACTCAGACTCGCAGATTCCAGATTCTCTTGGGTGTCGCCTGCAGTTAAATGGCAGATACACTTAACTCATAGCCTTGGTGCAAAGACAAGTAAATCAAAACCGAAATACACTGACATCTTGCGACTTCCCTTTGACGAACTCTATAATAGCGGTCCACACACATCCTTATCATGTGTGACTTCAATGTACATTATTTAGAAACACCTGCTATGTTCCAAATGCCATTCAAAGCCAATCTGTTGGACTCTGTATATTATATTGCGCTTTTAGTCAAGTCGCATTATAACTAATAACAAAACATTCGGAGTAGAACTTGTGTTTAACAATGAGAAGCACACGATTGATGTGTTGGTAGCATACTGTCCGTTTGGTGGCATTTATCATGCAGTGCTTGTTTCAACTTCGTCTGCGGGGTACAGAAATATGATTAAATTCGGTGCAAACCATCACACGCTACGATCGATTGGTCAGGCTCCTCAGCGTTACAACCTGGCTTTCTTTGACGAAGAGCCCCCAAAGTCGCCTGGCTCAAGTCCGTCAACAAATCCATTCGACTGATTAAATATATTAAGGAGACTATATGCTCCGATACGTATAGGGCAATTTCTTTCGTTAGGAGCAGAACTGGAGGATGGATACTAGTACACAACAGAAAATTGCAAGCTTAAAAATTGAGTCTAACGCCAGAAAATTGGGATATCAAGGTAGCCCAACGTAACAACTACACTTAAATTTTCAGAGAAAGCGAAGTTATATATCAGGAATACATCAGAAATATACTTTAGCGCTAAACGCAAACTACCGTGAAAGCAATTAAATAGTCTACGAAATTTAAGCAAAGATTCTCGTCAAATCAAACAAGAGAACTCAAGGGAACTTTGTTGGGTGGAGCCTGGGATACTAGTCGGTAGTCAATGACTCGTAAGATAGGTGTCAACTAAGGAACAGTAAAGAGGTTGGAGGCGACTGAACCATACGTATATTGTGCAGGCTACAAAAATAGGAAGCGAATCAATCAGATCGAGAACCGATGCAGCAAGTTACTCATTAAACGCTTTGTGTCAACTAATGTGCAGGCAGTAAAACTACTGGACGTTTTGAAGCTTAAAACAACCGTAAAATATAACGTTGCAAAATACTGAAAGAGCTTGTTTTCCGATAAACTACAAGGGTCTCTTCCTAGAAGGCTAATGGATGTGAGCATTCAATGGAGCTCTTAGTGGGGAAAAGGAAGGTGAGGATGGGTGCGAATAGTTGCATCGGATTGAGTAAGGGCTTCCAAGGTGGGATGTGCAGCAGAGTTCGCTGGGTCCAGGAGTTTTCATTTATTATTTATTATGATCGAGTGGACCAGAGTGCATAACCAGTGGGTCGTCGAAGCGGGCTGGTCGGACTGCAAAAGAACTGGCTAAGCCAGAATAAAGGACAACAAGAGCTTCTCTTTGCTAGAGATCCGACAATGTGCTTGGGAGCTGTCACTCTACCACCGCACTCCAGTCAACGGTCCTCCTCCTACGAATAAATCCGGGCGTCTTCTTCCCACGACGAAATCCGGCGTACTATTCGGCAACGCCTATTTAAGCATTTGGGGACCAACTCGTTCTTGGCTGTCCGTGGCTGAGGGCGACTGACTGTTCCTTGATGCAGGAAGAGTTCCTTGGGTCGGCTGGTGAGTCACTAAGGATTGCTTTGAGCAGGTTGATGAGTCACTCAAAGGGTGGCCTTGGCAGTTCTGGTGGTTGAGTTTCTGAAAGGTATAGATCAGAGGGGGTGGGCAAGAGTCGGGGAAGTGGCTTGAGATAAGAAAGGGTATCTGGTATGCATGACGCAAGCAAATATTCTATTTAAGTTTTCAAAACGTTTTGGGATTTTTGTAGATTTTGAAAAACGTTTGTGGATGTGTCGCATGATTACCACTGGAGACGAAAAATGCAGCTTAATGGTAATAGCAAAGCTTTACAAAATCTGAAAAACCAACCAGAAGTTTGACCTGTCTACCGCTTCGGACGGCTGCTTGGGGTTGCGGCGGGATAGTTTTCTGGTTCAATGGTAACGGATGGTTTCGGGATATCCAGTGCTCGGGAAGTCACCGCGGGTGAGGGTGCTTGTGAGATAACATCAGGATGGGTTGAAAGTGGTCCGTCAAAGAAAGCCAATTTGAGGCGGTCGATGGACACCGTTGTTCCGTGACCATTCTTGTCTAAGGTGAAATGATTCGCAGTCCGTTGAAAAACTCTGATTGAACCAGTGAAATGGGGCTGGAGAGGGAGCCGCACTTCGTCGGTACGGAGGAAGACGTGAGTGCATGTAGAGAGTCCGCTGTGTATTTGCACATCTCTATTATGCTCACGGGACGGAGTCGGGCGTAGTGAACGCATACGCTGAGCTATGCAGGACACAAAGATAAGCGGAGGCATGCCCGACGATTAGGGAGGTGAAACGAATTATCCAGGTAATTTTAGCGTTGTTGTAAATTAGCTCTGCGGGTGCACATTGCAAGTCGGCTTTGATGCCTCTGCGAATGCCTAAGAGTAAGAGGGAAACGTTTTCGCTCCAACTAGGCTCGGAGGAGACTCAGAGCGAGGCTTTAAGCTATCTATGGAAGCTTTCAACTAAACCGTTGGCTGTTGGGTCATACGCTGTGTTATGAATGCGGCGACAGCCTAAAAGGTCGCAGTAAGTATCGAGTTGTGAAGATTCGAAAGGCGTTCCTTGGTCAGTAGTAATGGTGGATGGTCATCCGTAGTGCGAGACCCAACGATCTAAGAAGGCCGGGATAACAGTCTCAGCTGTGCAGTCTGTTACGGAAATGGCTTCTGGCCATCTGGTGTAGCGGTCGATACATGTAAGAATGTATACAAATCCGCGTGACGGAGGCAAGGGTCCTACCAGGTCTAAGTTACATGCGAGAATCGAGAGTCCGACTGCGGGTGTGACGTATTTTGGAGCGTTGGCGTTAAAGTCAAGCGCGAGCCCAGATACGGACATCTTCGTTTGAGCGTGGCCAAACGAAATGTACGGTGACCCGTCTCAAAAATGCGCGGATATTAGGATGTGCTAGCGAGTGCAGTGCGTCATAGACTGTGAGCCTGAAGGAGATAGGCACAAAGGGGTTAGGACAAACTGTGGAAGTGTCATATGAATGGTTTCCTCCGTGATTTGGAGAGGAACAGATTGCACATGCAGCGAAGTGGACTGCAGAGTGCGTTGTATTTTTTCATCTTGACTTTTAGCCGATGCAGTGGTGGCAAGCTCGACGGTAGGCAAAGATTGGAGAGTGAGGTTGACGCAAGAGAACCGTCGACGACGGGATTGTCGACACTTAGGATAGGACGTGTGTCAGCAGTGAACTGCGTGATAAAGGCTAAGTATCTTGTTTCCGTTGTGAGTATTTGTCGCAAGTAGAGTTGAAGGCAAAGATGAGGGGCCTGTGGTCAGTTTAGACGATAAAGGAGCGGCATACGAGTGTGTGCTGGAAGTGACGAATGGCTAGGCAAAAGGCGAGCACTTCTCATACAAAGGTGCTGTAGTAGGATTTCGCTGGCTGCAGGCTCTTAGTAAGAACCCAAGGGGTTGCCATTGCCCAGCAACTTGTTGCTGGAGGACAGCTCCTACCGCGACGTCTGAGGCCTCAGTCGTAATAGGAAAGGGCGTGGTCGATTCGGAATGAGCGAGGAGGGTTATGTTAGCATCCTTGAGCTCGGCGAAGGCTGTCTGTGCCGTGTCAGGGAAAGCGAACTTAAGTTCATTTCCTCTGAGAAGGTAGATCAGAGGCAGCATGAGCTGAACGCAACGGGAAATGAAGCGCCGACAGTAGTTGACCAAACCACAAAATCAACTGAGCTGCTTGAACTAAGTCGGAGCTGGGAAATACTGGATTGTCTGCAACTTATCAGTCAGGACTTTGATACCAGACAATGAAAGGAGGTGACCTAGTAATTCTACCGTTGAGTTACCAAGTTCGCACCTAGTCGGGTTGAATGTAACAACATGTTAGGTCAAGCGCTGGAAGAGAGTTTGAAGAGGCTAGAAGTGTTCTTGTTCTGATGAACTGGCTACTAATATATCATCGAGTTGGGATAAGCGAAGTCTAGGCCACGAGTTACTACGTGTATAAAGTGTTGGAACGTTTGTGAGTAGTTGCACAGTCCAAATGGCATTCTTACAAATTCAAACAAACCGAAAGGAGTGATAACGGATATTTTAGGAATGTCATTTTCTTCTACAGGTATCTGGTGATTGGCGGGAACCAGATCGGTCTTATTGAAGATCGTCTTAAGTGTGAGGCACGCAGTAAGATCCTTTGTTTGATGGGATACCCATCTACCGATTGAGTGAGCTTTAATCGCCGCAAGGGCGCCAGTCACCAGATTTCTTGGAGAGTAACTGCAGCGGCTAGGACTAAGGGATGTCGGAATGGCGGAGTATGCCAAGTTCAAGCATGTGCTCAATATCTGCCCTAGCTACATTTAGTTTCTCGGGCGATTGTCTGGGTGGTCCGCATGAGATGGGTAAGCCTTTCATCCGTATGTGGTGCGTGACTTTGGATGCCACTGGTAAAGCTGCGTTCATTGGCTGAACGAGCATGGAATACTGGGAAAAGCGGCTGGCATGTCCTGTCGACGTTAGGGTAAATACGTTGACTAGTGTTATAAACGTGATATCCGCGGTGATGCCACGTACAGTGAGTTTCGTTGCATTGTCGACTATTATCTGGCGGTTCACATCGAGCAAGTTGTCGAAATTCCTGAGGAAGTCAATGCCGACGATGACGAAGGGGAATGCATCGAAGGTTAATACCCAGCGGAAGGTGCGTCGAAGACCTAGGTCTATAGTAAACGATAGATGACAGCAAGTGGCTATTGGTCTGGACAGGTGATAGATTCACCTAGAATAGGAGGTATGACGCTGACTTCCGCCCCGGTAACAACTAAGAACTGGGTCTCGGAATCATAATCCCCAATGTAGGTGAGACGACTTTGGGCTTTGCCGACACCGTTAGTCGCCATTACGAGCCATCTGTAGCGCAGTTGCTTCATGGATTTACGCAATTGTGGTTTTTATTACCGGAACGCCAGTGGTAAAAATAGTACTCTGTGACATCAGCTTTGTGCGAGGAGGCGATGATCCAGCTGGGCTGCGGTGCTAACGGTTTAAAGTGCGTTTTTCCATCTGGTATTGAAGCGACGATATCTGCGATGATTATGCGTCTATTGGCGACGGCTGGCTAGTCGCGCTTGTCGGTGTGGTTGCGTCAGCGTACAACTGCTTACGTGCTCTGGTTTCAGGCTTTGGCTGATGTCTTTCGATGACGCGGTCTGCCAGGTCTGCAATTGCTGCGAATGGCAAGTCACGCTACTGCAAGCATAGGGTAAGTGCTTTCATGAAGGCGTTGCATCCATAGGTCGCTCGAATCCCTACGTCCGTGTTGGACGTGCCGATGAGCTGTTGTAATTTGTGCAACAAGGCTAAGGGCATCATATCTCCTAGTTGCAGCTCACTAAATAGTTGCTGCAGACGAACCTACTAAGAAGACATGGTTCACTGAGTAATAAGCTGTTTAAGAGGCAAGTATTTCATTACAAGTTGGTTGCAAAATATGATATCTCTCAGTTGCGAGGTGATATTCTCAGGACGGTGAGATATTAGCTGATCATTCTCTTAAAAAGTTGGAGGGGCTAACGCAACAGAACGATCAATGACAGGTTCAATGGAGATGGTTCATCCTTAAACTACGCCATTGCAGAAAGCGCATAAAAAAGTGTGGTAGGTGAGAAAACAATATGAACAAAAGTAATTAAACATAAAATCACTGGAACGAGCTCACCAGAATGAAACTGCAAAATGGTGTACGGCGTGTTCTGGACCCGGTCAACAACTATTGAGTTGAGCCTGCAATACAGTCGTTAGTCATTGACACGTAGGAGAGGTATCAAATACGGGACAGTAAAGCAGATGGAGGCGACTGAACCCAAGGTATATTGTGTAGGATACGAAAATAGGAAGCGTATAAACCAGATCGAGAAACGTGCAGCAAGTTGCTCACTAAAACGCTTTGTGTCAACAGATGTGCAGGCAGTAAAACAACTGGACTTTTTGGAGGTTAAAACAACCGTAAAACCTAGTGTTGCAAAATAGTGAAACTGCTTGCTATCCGGTACAATAAAAATTAGAAGTAAACTTAGGAGATTGCACCTACATTCTGGAACCTGATGCTTAATGGACACCACAAGTGGCATACATCGCCAGGTATTATCTACGCATTCCGGTGAAATTGTTAGACCATAACCGGATCTTTAGTGCCGAAAACGTTTGTTTTATTTCAGAAATAATTCCCGGAAATGATGTAAGGAACATATATTAGCGAGCAAGCCGGTTTTCAACGTTTAATTATCAGACTAATACAACCACAATAAAGAAAGCTGGAATAGATAAAAATAAGTTAATTTGGGTCACTGAAGCACAGAAACTAATGTATAAGACTATGTGCTTGGTCTGGTCGAGGCGAGGTCAGGTGAAGTGGCGTGACTGCCATTGTTAGTCGCGTTGATCTGAGGCTAAGGCAGGGTTAAAGTATAGACGAGTTTTCTGTGCACATAGGTCAGGGTTATAGAGCCGAATTGCGATCGCCTATGCTGTCAACAGCAGGCGACATCTGACTGCCCGTGTGTAACGTCCGGGGACACAGTAGATCGGTGTGAATGCGTCATGCGAATCGATTTGATGACCGGAGTGTACTAAGTGCATCAATACTGCACTCGGTACATACTTCCTCGCGCCGCTGTACAGCCAACCTGGGCAATGCTGTCGCGCCCTAACGGACAGTTGCCTGGTCTTTTTCCCAATATACGTTGCTTGACACGAGCAGGAGAAATTGTCCACACAGAGGAAGGTCTGCGACCGAGTTATCCTTCTATAAGTTGTTGGCGCAAAATCGGTGATGAGGTGAAGCTTACGCGTAGATCAGCAACAAAATACGTTCTCTCTGTTGCGAAGGAAAGTCTTCGGGTGGTCCGTTCCGCTATCGTTTCACCCTTAATTGGTGACGGTGAGTATATCATCCGCTTCTCCGCGGAAACTGGTTTGAGCTTTTCTACTCGCGGTTCCATGTCCCTCTGGATGCATTTCTCAAGGTACCCATTACGCTCGAGTGGCTTCGTATAAAGCTAAGCTCATCTGAAAGCGCATCTTCTGTACATATTCTCCTCGCTCTCTTCGTTAGGCAACGGACGTGTTTCCTTGTTTGAACTATTGGAACAAAACTGGAGAAATGGTTGTACTTCAAATTCCAGGTTTTTTTCTGTGCACCTTCCTCTGCATTGACCCGTCTGATGTCCTGTTGATTTGGACATCTGAAAATGCCAACCATTCATTACTTTCTAGCTTGATGGTTAAAGTCATGTTACTATGTGCTGCGTTAAACATTGCCAATAGATCATCGACGCACATTCCATTATCCGCAATGCGGAGTATGTCGTCTCTCTATCGGCCGTAGCTAACCAAGTTGTTGAATTCGTTCGCCTGGTTGCACTCCAATTTGTAGGTAGCGATTTATTTTATGCCTATCCCCCGACTCGTTATTATTATGATATTAATTTTCTGCAGAGCCTGATTGATAGCATTCTCGACGTGAATGAACTGATGTTGGAGGTAATGCGAATCAATCGTCTTGTTATAAGAGAGGAGAAGAAATGCCGGTCGCTCTGAGTCTCTGATTTTTATCTATGTGCGAGGCTGATGCAATCATGCCTCAGTAGGCGCAAATGTGTACAGATCCATATTCGTCCCGATATGGATCCGTCGGACAGGGAGAAAATGAAGTACGCAGTCCTGGAGTTGAAGTAGGGGACTGATTGTGGAGAAAGCGCTCTCCACATCGTAAATTATAGGGTAGATCCGCCGGTCCGCCGAATCGGTCTCAACCGACAGATGACGCTGCTTGACCGCCTGACGGTTCCTACCGTAGTCTGAGATTAACCTCTATAAATGTTTATATTTTAAGGAACACGTAACCATCTATATCACTCCGTTGTCTCTCGTCGTCTGGACATATTGGGTCTACCTGAAACCTGGTTAAATTCTGCGATGACTATCCAGAATTTCCTTGTCAATTTTACTCATGCATCCGGTGCATCAGATTATCAAACGAGCGCATTGTGTGCTGTTGTGCATTCATTCCACGCGGTGTAGGAGACTGGTACCCACCTACCGTAGCGAAGTTGGCTTGTGCGAACAGTTATATTGATTGATCCGCCTGAGAAAGGTTGAACTGTTTGTGGGTGCTGCTTATCGCAGCCCGCGAACTCGATGGCTGGATTGGTTGTCGCGTGCTGGAAACAGCAATATTCGGCCCCGCATCTTGCTTATGGGTGATTATAACTTCGCTCGTAAACGGTAGTCTGAGGTTCAACTTCTCTCCGGGCAGTGCGAATTCAAGAAGTATTTTGCGGTATGGTATTTAAACTGGGGTAGTATAATTTCTGCCGACCGACGTGGCTTAGAACATATTCCGCTTCATCATTCCTTTGACTACTATGAACGCGTTGCGAGGAAGGTTTACATGAAATTCAGGTCCTGGAGCCTCTGGCAGCTAGTGACCACTCGATGGTGTTATCTAGCCTATAGCTGCCGCTGCGCTGCTTTTTGGACTACAGGAACTGGGATCGTATTGAACCCGGGCATATATGGTGAAGCTGTTACGTGCTCCCACCGCTAACGAATCAGCGACGTGATTTCGCGAATGTGCCCGGTCTACCTAAGACGGAGCAACACTGATTTTATCTTCTCGTTCTCTTTTCTATTTACTCAATATGCAGTATTCATAAAACGAGACATGTCTAAACCCATGAAACATTCGACCAATAAAACTCACGGGCGCGTCACCAATGATGCACAGTAAAACAAAGGTATTAAGTTACGAAAAATAGTAAGTTCCTATGGATACATAGAATGATTCTACAACAGCAATAAAATAGACCTATATCTGAAGATTTATTGTTGGATTCCTTTATGCATTTAAACAATTACCTCGATGGTCTTTGGGCTGAATGCTCTGAATATGCTAAATAATCATTACTTGTCAGCAAAACAGTTTTCTATCGTGAATTTGGTTTTAAATGTTTTATTGGCTCAGTGGATCGAGTTTACGATTTACTCAATGTTAACATATCAATTAAATGCACATGTAAGATGTTATCGAGTTCAAAAATCGGTAAGAGCTGCAAGTTTATCCATTCCCAGAAAATCCATAAAATGGCATCCTACGCATGAGTTGTCACCATTGCATGAAATCCATGGTGACCCACTAAAACTAAAGAAATGTGACGGAGATGCGTGTTGGGTCCATTTACAATTCCATGTGCGGTTGCAACAAGCACAGGCCATTTTAACTAGTCTGTCTAGGCATTATCATGTCGGTCGATCAGCAAACTACCATCTCCGGTAGCAAATATAATCCGACCTTGCAAACCAGTTTTGACACAGATGAACGAGAGAACACGAAAGGTGGGACAATGAAGTCATATATCCAAATGGACTTCCAATTGTTTAATGTATGTTATTCATATACAAACAAATATTCTCGACCGAACTGCCAAAGTCGCTCGAGCTAACTGCGTGTTGATGCGGCGAGCGAGTGTGCAGTCTGTTCTCCATCCGTGGCGCTTTTGTCAAACTTATACGAGTCCATTACCTACACCTGAACCCTCATCGATCTGTTAGGTTAATCGGTAGTTCACCGTTTACCATCCGGGCTTTGCTGTCTGACCAAAGGTCAAAAATCTAGGCGCCTTTTATTCTTCCCCTGAATTTACATTTTTTAGAAAACCAACCAATATGACTTGGTTTAACACGGTTCAATTTTACTTCCACATGGGAACATTGGAATAACCAGCATATCTGCACGTTATTATTTTTACTGCGTCCTCTATGTGCGACTGTTTTCGTAGAATACTATACAATACCAGTTATTCGATTTCTTCCTAATAATACCTTAACGAATATGCATCAAAATAAGCAATATTTTAACTGAATTTCAGTTAAATCTGAACAGCGAATACTTAATAATAATCCAATTATCGCAGCAAACACTGCCGCAATGAACTCTCAGTTTATGTGATTTGTGTTCACCAACTTCCTACTCTGCTAAACTTATGCCAACGTTAGTTCACAGCCACACATTCAACCCAGTCTCCGCAACAACCGGATCGGCAGAACGAAAGGTATCACGCTAAAAATAATTTAAACTTGCAGCACGCCCATTTGCCGGTTATCTGAGACGCCATCAGAAATGTCAGTTTACAGAAGGTAGCGAAAGTTTGGATTTGGATACGGTTTGGGTGGATAATCTTCACTAACATTCTCAGTCAGACAGTCATTACATTAAGGGAAAGAAACGCATGTGATCTGTTCAGTCATTTCTGGAATAACCAACGTTAGAATATCCATTAGCTCACACTGTGATTGTAACTCTCAACCCTATTTTTAATTGTCCGTAAGAAAAGCACAGGCCATGAAGGATGAGCGGTAGTCATTTTAATATGGCAATCAGATGCATTTTGATGCAACCCACCCAGAACGGCTGTGCACCATTCAACTGTGCATAAGACATTGTTTGCCCCGTGATAGTTGACGGGACGTACGTCTGTCCAATGTCAGATACCAATCATGTGGTGAGATATAGAAGTGATCAGCCTTCCCTCCAGAAAACGCGACTAATAGCATCAATGAATAAGTAAGAAGCTCCTGTTTCTCCAGTAGAATAATTTTTCCTATAACATGTCCTGTTTTGATACACACCGCTATTATGTCTAATCCATGCGGTTAGATGAATGCTCTTGCACAAACTGAAATAAACATTGCATTTCAACGTTGCTTATGCGCAACCATTAGTGAGTCAGGATACTTGGCCAGAATTGCAAATGCTTACACGACGTGTTATAATTTCCTTAATACTGTCTTAATTCCAAACGAAATCGGATGTTGCTAGGTTTTGAAATTATAACCTAAAGACAGACGGATCGTAGTTAATAATTCTGAATTTTTTCAATTCATTGTGCAAAGAGCGCACACTAATTGGCACGCAGCACGGTGGCTCCCAGTCACCAGAGCCAATTTTAGTTGCTTGTTTTTGTGAGTCGGTGTTGGCTAAATTCAGTAAAACCTCCAAAGTTGACCACCTCTGTATTTCGACCACCACTCTAATTTGATCACCGTTTTATAGCTTGAACTTTCCATATGCAATCCTTATGGAACCAGACCACTGTATGTTGGCCAGCTCTATAACTTGTAGTGGACCGATTGGGCTATTACAATCATAATAATTTGACCTTAAAAAATTTTAATATTTGAGGGCCCTACATCCAGTTGTTCCTGATTGGCTCGTTTGCTCCGGTAATCGGTATGCAACAAGACTGCAACCTGTGGACTGATCGCCTAATCAGTGAACTTAATATTTAAGCATAAAACACGGACTCTGTGTACATACATTCTCGCATTTGTCCTGGCTGTCACCGTTTGCGCCCAAGCGTATTACACAGATCAGCGGTTCTCGACCTGTTTGAGGACTTTACCCCCAAAACCTTTTAACTATTAATAACTACCTCATAAAAATTTAGCTTAAAATCCTTATTACCAATAGTATTTGCATATTTGCTTATGATTCTGAAAAGAAATATTGTTTTAATTCGATCATCGAAAGGCAGAAAACACCTATTTTGGGTAATTTTTAAATATTCAACAGGTGATGTACGTAATTAGACCGTTAATATTGCGTAGTGCTAACAGTTTCAGATATAATTGGTACGATTTCGGATAATGCACATCGTAAAACGTGCTACCAGTAAATTTGATTGTTTGCTTTGATGCTTATTCTCTGTTCGAAGATTAACTTATGCATTGGCTTACCATTTCTCTCATACCTGGCTTCCCATTTCGCCCTCTAGTACATGATCCCATCAGCACTCTCTTTTGATGAACCTTGAAGACTTATCACTTATTTTGTCCCATCGGCGTTGGATACCTTCAATAAAGCGTTTCACTGCTCGGCTGAATTATGCTCCCAGCTCAGTGGCCATACGACTCTGTACTTCGACGCGTCGAAAGTATGCCTGGTTTGAAAGCAGCTGCGTTGCTTTGTATATTTGTATCCGTAATTTAGATAATATAATTTATTACGGAAATTTGTCTATTTACTGCCATTTTATGAGAATTCACGGAGAGCTAATCAGTAGTGATTAGATAGATTGTTTACGTGTATTGGTACAGATGCTTTTGCTATTACAGGTTAGTAGTGGAAGGACTTAAATGGTATAGGCAGAAATTCGTCACATTTAGACTCATCCAAACAGACATTACAAGCCCAGAAGAACACTGTACGCGCGTTTCGTCCTTTCTGGAATCAACAGCAGTGTGCATTCCATCTTACCCTGGTAGGTCTCGAACCCGCAACCACTGTTGTAAGTCCGTGGTTGATAACGCTGAGCTACGAGGGACGGCAACGAGCCCCGCGAATAATTTATTAATATGATATAGCGCCAATCACTCTCCACTGAATTGCAAGTAACTGCCTTGCAGCGGACGGAGTTCACCCACACCAAGCGACGAACAAATGGAATTTAATTCGCTAAGTAACTTATGACTTCTAAGCAGTTTGGTCTGCGTACTAATTACAGAGCTGTAGTAGGGGAAGTTGAATTGTATGGGCAGAAATTCGTCACAACTATACTAACTCAGCCATGCATCAGTCACCCGGAAAAGCACTGTAGGAGTGTTTCATCCTTTTGGAAATCATCAGCAATGCGCTTTCCATCGGACCGTTATAGGGCTCGAACCCGCAACTTGATTGTTGCCAGTCCGTGGTTAAGACCAATGAGCTACGGGGGAAGGCAAAGACCAACTTGATTTAGCTGCTAGATGTGATATAGCGCCGCTCACTCTCCTCTGAATTACACGTTTCTGCCGTGCAGCGGACAGTTACCTTCTGATCAACCGACGAAGTACCAAAATTAAACCGCCATTTAACTTATGGCAACAGATTGACATCCCATTTCTCTTCGGTCTACTTACTCCCGTAGAATTCTATTTTACCCCCTTGAGGTTACTTTCCTCCTGGGTGAGAACCACTGACCTAGATCAATGTGAGTGCCTATGGATCCGCGCCCACAGAATGATCTGGAACTTTATATATTCAACCTCGCTCACCTCTCCACATACACAGACAAGACTTCATCTACCCATATGAGCATCAGTCCACTCATCGCACAAGTCGCACTTAGGATTTGAACTGATTATCAAACCCTCAGTTAAGCACTAGATGTAAGCATTATTTCCTTAGCTCCGTGGATTGTGGCAAAATTGACTTTTGTATCCAGCGTTTATCCGGCTCTATCTTGTGTTAGCCTGAATGTGAAATTAAATGAAGTTAATTATTGTATGCTATTAATGCTGCGTACATCGAACCGTAGACCATAGATCCATTCCGTACTTTGAACTATTTAGGACCGGTCAACATCATGGCCCAAAGAAGAGTACTAAGTTTGTTGCCTTTGAAAGTAAAGTTCTGGCAACCAAATTTCTGAAAAGCCGTAGCCAAAGAAAGACGGCAGAACGTTTTGTGTTAGCAAGGCAAGTTGGCGACATCCAAATGCATAAACACGAGTACTTGGCGAGAAGCGATAATGCAAGGAGACATGTACAGCGGAGGGAGAGTAAAACTTCACATGATGAACTCAATGGGTCTACGCTGCGGTGGTTCAAGCAAATGAGACCAGTTTATGGTCGAATTTCTGAGCCGATGATTCATGTTTTTTTAATATATTTTCACAAGAATTAGGGGTTGCGGATTTCCAGGAATCCAGTGGTTGGCTAGAAAAATATAAAACGCGACATAAAGATTCCCAAAGAATTTTGTGTGGTGAAACCAATAAAATGCCTGAAGAGTTTGTGCAAGACATCATGGAAAAATGTTTCATGTTCTGAAAGAGCTACAAAATTCACCACACTTTAAACGCTGATTGGTGCGGTCTCAATTTCAAGGCGATGTTTAACAGAAGCTTCATTATGAAGGGTGACAAATGTAAGTGGAAAACATTTCGAAGGAAGTTTCACAGTCCATTTGTACGCTAGTTCAGTTTGGAAGAATCGAAAGTCCTTGGTCATTGGGATATCAGCTAGACCACGTGCGTTCAAATAGTTAAATTCCTTAAACCTTCCAGTCATCTTATGATCAAACCGATCTGCGTCAATGAGTACTGCCATATTTGTGGCTTGATCAGCAGTATCGACAATGAAATGATGAAGATGAAACGCTCCCTTATCCTAACGGTCGACGAATGCCCTAGTAAAACTAGTGTAAAATTCCTAAACAGTACACTTTCTGTCCTCATAAATCCAACCTCTGAAGCAAGGGAATATCAAAACATTCAAAATACACTACCGTGCCTAGCTCGTGCAATAAGGTATGGTAAATTTCATCCTAATGATTCGCATGCATTAGAAACTGCATATGTTGCTTCAGTTAATGTGTTGGATCCTGTGCTTTCGATAAGTTTATCTTGGTTCAAAGTTAAACCAGAAATAATACAAAAGTGTGGGACGCCGGAGCCCTATTAGGCACCACAACTCTGATGACAGAATTCGACAGAATAACTTTTAAAGATTCGTAGAAATTGATGATGACTTGGTAACTTGCAATGAACCGGACCCATCTTCTGTTTTCCGGATGATGTTGAATGCGTTACTCTCCTACGGAAACAAACAAGATGTGCTCATGATGAGAAATAGCAAAACTAACTGATGTCAGGCATCCTTAAATGTAAGTGAAATTATTTGCTGTGGAAAAATGTCAAAATATGCTGTGTAGTGTGGCTTGTGCTGACAGCGCTTTTCCAGTCACCCACGTGAGAATAGAAACAGACAAATATTGACTTTTTCTTCACAAACTGAGGTATCTTGCCAAATACACACGGCGTTTTGATTTATTATAACGCTGGTATTATTATTATTATATTTGTAAATCCTAAGATGTTGCACTTTGCAGACTTTTCCGTCCACTGGTATTCATTAGGCCTTTCGGCAAGGAACGGCACTCATCACATTGTTAGACGTATTGTATTATCACGGTATATTTGCAACTGCTCAACATATACAATTTTGTATGGAATACGACGTGATCTTCTGTTGGATAGTATTGGATTAGACTAATTGCACTGTCCTCGTTAAGGCAGGTGTGCGGTATTATGCAAAATGTGCTAAACCCAGGATGTGTTCAACTTGCCACACTTGAGTAATAAAATGCTATTGTATTCAGCTTAATGCCTAACATCATACATTTAGTTATTGAATGCTGCACCATCCACTATGGTTTACCGGCGTAGTGAATAACGATGTTGATAACCTCCGATCGCACAAAGTAACCCAAGTACAGCACACAGTGAACGAAACTCTAACCACTTGTCTGCTATTCTATAGATGGTCTCAAGCACCTAAAAGTGTAAAATATTAGCCCCTGCATGAGAAAGAAAAGGATAACGCGGTCTCTAACCTACTTCTTTCATATTATCTGCACAATCCTCCCATCTTACTCGGGCTCTCGTGTTTAGAACCAATCAAACTATTCTTTGAATTACTTGTGTCAAGCGACGGCAGTCCACACACACGCAGTAAAGATCCATCAGCTTCATGTGGATCTTCAGCCTAACCTACATCACCAGTTGATGCAGTTTTATTCCTAACGGAATAAAGTATTCACTTAATTCGATTTATATCGATTCTTCTGTCAAGTATGAACACTTGGAAAGGCAGTAACTTCACGAAACCCTGCCAGAAGTGAGCACATTTTACGACATCGTTTTCGGTCTGAAACAAACAGGTGTGTGTTTCAAAGTAAATATCACGGATACCTAAAATTTTTAACGCAACCCGCAATGTAGAAAAGGAGGTAACCGTTTTAACCGAAAACCTAAACGAGGTCATTCAGGCACTTGATAAACAGACATCAATATCATATTTATTGGATGTGTTTGATAAACGGAATGCAAACGATGTTATTCTGCAATAACACATGCTAGACCTTATTGGTTCGCAGGTGATATACGAATTTTGCATGCCATTGATTCTCAATCTCTCTCTTTTTTATTTGCGATCCCAAGTGACCTAGTTTCTTTCGAAAACAGGTGTGTCGGATCTTCCATGACATGTTCAACACGTAACTGCAGCATTATGTGCTTCGGATGCTTGGTTCCACCTAAATGTATTATTTTGCATGGAATTCCACTCCCTTTAAGCGAAACAGTATGTGAACTCGGTCACCGTTACTCAGGTTTATTGCATTTCCAATAAAATGTTGAGTATACGTTGGCTAAAACAAGACAGAGTATTGTAATGATAGGCCGCTTTTGTATAACAAGCAACGTTAAGTTCGTGTCATTCCATCTGTAAGCCGGAACATTATTAGAATACTGTGCCACTACTTTTAGTAGCATTAGAAACGCGACACGAGGGCAATCGAAGCTAAACTAAGGTCGATTACCAAAAGAATGGCGGGCTGTACCTCTACGCTCATAACTAAAAATATATGTTATTTGTCAAAAATCGAACCTCTATGGCGTCGAAGAGTAAGGCGGAATTCATGTCTTTTATTCAGTATTTTCCATTGACTAAGGTACCCTATTTACTGGCAGCCGGATTTGTTAGAATCTTAACCGTATGACCTAAGAAATAAAGGGTATTGGATGAAAATATCTCGTTGCCACACACGTCCGCGGTAAAACAGCTTCACACACAAAGATTCCACGTTATGGAATAGATTGCCTCAGATCATCAGAAGTACATCTTCGCTTCGAACATTTAAACTGCAACTAAAATAGTACTTATCTGTTAATACATTTAAAGAACTGCTTCGTGTCGGTTGCACAGACGAATGGTTGTAAGAGAACGGCTTGAGAATATCTAAGTACTTGCGGAATTCGCAATATCAAAGTATAGATAAATATAGCGAGAAGGGCTTGCCTGCACAACGTGAAACGCACTGTTCCTTTACCGTGAATTTGTTTTGTTAGATAAATTAGATTTGTCTTGCATTCCTTCCTCCTACTAGGTCACACTCTTCGGTATTACTCCAATTATTGACTCACCAGTGCCCTATGGAAATATTTGTACAACGATAGGTTAGATAAATGACATCTATTGCTAATTTTCTCTTAGTCTATACTGTTATATTCTTCGTGTTACTCAGACTGATGGCCCGTTGGTGACCTATGAAAACAAGGGCTTATCAATGATTTGGATAAATGGGATGTATCTTTGATTTTGTTTTATCTAAACAAATTCTTAATGTGCTCTTTCTTAGCTTGAAGACCCATTGATGGCATTTGAAAAACATGCACACATTTGGGGGTTGGACAAGCAAGCTTTTTCCTTAACATTCATATAGTGCTTCCTTTCAATTACACAGCTAGGTGTAAGGCATGAGTGCTTGCAAGACACTGAAAGGGTGAATTGTTGATGGACGCAATTAGCCCACCATACGTATGTACGCAATTCCAATTAACCTGTGTTATCATATCACACCTCTCTCTTGAGGTAAGTGGTTAGTTCTAATTGATTGATTTCATGATGGATGCAGTTCTCAGTTTTACCGTCTGTATTGCTATCGTGCCTGCTCACCCACGTACCCTATTTATAAATTATTGTTATCTACCAATGTTAGGAATTCTTAACTTACCTTTTCCATACACAAATTGTAACTTACCTCCTAAAACTTTGTCATTTTGCTTCCTTCTCCCAACCATCCGCTTAAACGCATATGAATGTTTTGCAAATGCCGCGGATTCCGAAGTATTTTGAAACGAAATCAAGGGCGCAAGAATCAATGGAATTGGAATCCCAAGTTTATATGTACAGCAATTTTGTAAAACTATTCTGCATTTGCTTCGTACATGTGATCGGACCACCTTAGCTGGTCTGTGCCTCACCTAGTTAAGAATATACATTATACTGTCCAACGTAGCTCGAAGAAGAGAAATGCATGAGAATCAGGTTCTCAAATCATTCCGCCATGCAGGGATAGGACTCGATGTCTCACAGTGTGATAGCTGCTTTAACACTTACGTCTCCCCGACAAAATGTAAGTCGTCTACAAACGATTTATTGCCTTGACACTGTCTCCACACATAGATAACGTGTCGACCACCACACTCCGATTTCCGAAGTACAGTTTTGCTCATATTGCTGTGGCATTACACCACACTTACCATCCATGGCGGAGCACAACGCCCAGTCCAAGTGTTGTCAAAAATACGTAAGCTTGTCTTGGCATGTCATAGACACAGACTGCACTGTTGCAATTCTGGACGGGATTCAGAGAGTGGCGTTTATTCCTAATCCTTCAGATTATAGCTTCACACCATTTGCTTTTTGACAAGGCACACAGACTAAATGTCTGAACCTGCGGTTTCTCTCGCACTAATCAGGATTACCATAGAAACGGCCAGATTGTACTTCACTGTTTCATTGTACTCATTAGTAGGGTAAAACTAACCTGTCTCGCGTTTTCTATTATTGGGTGAAGTATGCAACGCTTGTTGAATTCTGCCTCACAACGCCAGGGGCCATCCTTATTTCTTTTTTCAGTAACCGCTATGTTATTGTCTAGAAACACTCATCACACGTCGGAGTCTATACGCCGTTGAAAAGGATAATAATACAAAACCGCGTAGTCCATCCTTATATTGCAGAAGACTAGTAGGGGAGAGTTGAATGGTATAGGTAGAACTTCGTCACCTCTTGACTCACTCAGACAGACGCCATACGCCCGGAATAGCACTGTACGCACGTTTCATCCTTTTTGGGAATCAGCAGCAGTGCGCATTCCATCGGACACTTCGTAGGGCTCGAACCCGCAATTCGACTGTTGCCAGTCCGTGGTTGAGACCACAGAGCTAGGGATTATCATGAAATGCAGGTGTTGGAGTTATGAACTAAGTTGCATACAAGTGGTCAGTCTAAACACTGTCGAATCATGTTTGCTTGTTGCATTCATTCTGGTCCGACACCCCTAGTACATCATTAGCCGTCTACCATTTAGGCTGTAAATCAGTAATAACGGTGAGTACCTATATTAACTTGAACAAAATGAAACGGAGATATATCCGTCAATGAACGAGATGCTCAACGCGCCTGCCGGGTTTCTGTTTTTACTGCAGCATTCGTCTGAGACAACCGGCCGGTATATTTTGCAAATTTTCCGTATGGTTAGCGCGACATTCGTTGACAACACAGTCTTTCAATTGTTTCCGGCAAATAGTCTTTTTCTAGTAAACAAACGTTGCACTAAACACATAAGAATACATCTAAGGGGTTCAAATCTCGCGACCAGGATGGTCACTTCGTTGGACCTCCGCGACCGATTCACCGATGACCGAAATCTTGTTCAGGTAATCCCGTAACATTTGCGCATACTGGGCAGGTGCACCATGTTGCCGCTAAATGGTGTTGGAAACACCCACAGCCTGCAGCTGTGAAAGTACGCGGGTCTGTAGCGTTTCTTCGTGTGACGATGCCAGGAGATGTATGGCGTTAGTTGATTAAGACAGTAACCTACCGGTCTTATTATTGGCAAGGAAAGATTGTCCGACAATCTTTCGACCAGTTAGTCCAGTCCAACCAATTTGCATAGGACTATGTTAAATCCGGGAAACTCGACATCGTCGTGGATTTGCTGTCGACCAGAAGTGCTATTTTTTCCTTCCTTCAAAATATGCTGCACTGTGTAAAGGATGGTGTCACAATTTTGAGCAATTGTATGGATGCTGAGGTCCACCCTTTCTGTCACTTCACGGATAACAGCACTAGCCGAACTCTCATCTATTGTGGTACGTGGCCGAACCGTAATTCAAGCGTTGCACACACTACCAGTGTTTTCGAACATCTTCACCAGTTTTTACACATACCGTCCATTGACACGGCGCATTCCCGAGATTATGCTGTTTTATCGTCTCGCTGTCTTGGCTGCATTAAGCCCGCATTCCCCATATAATCGAAGCATAAGCACGCGCTGATCATCGGCGAATTGACGTAACTCAGGTTGTATAAAATGCACCAAAAGTAGTGAACTCTCGCGTTCAATCGCTGAAACAGTGATCTAGTTGAGAAAAGAAGCGTAAAAAGCTTAAGAAGCTAAAGTTATCTGGCATATCTAACCAATGTCTGAACGGCACTTTTGGCTTATCCGTTCACAACCAAGTGCCTAACTTGCGTACTGCACCTCAATGAGCTCTGAGCTGCCAGTTATCCAAGCAGAGATAAATTCCTGCTTGAAGTAAACAGGTGTGTGCTTTGCGGTTAAGCACACGGCTTCGTTTGCATAGTCTGATTGATAATGTAATCCATCTGTTCTTCGTAGAGCCGCGCCACGTATTGAATTGGATTGACATTACACGAGTTTCGGTCCAACGATATATATATATATATATATATATATATATATCGGAAAGGACTCGACGCATAGCGACAATCGTTTAATAAGCACCGAATGACTGCAACCAAGACGTACGATTTAGATCGTTAGCAAATAGCTTATGGCCACAGTAGATTACACGTCGGTAGGTACAAATGGTTTAGTACTTGGACATTTGCACAAAGATTGTTACAGCGTTTGGAAAGTCGACAGTTTGACAGTGGACAGCGGGAGTTAGTTGATATCACAGGTCAATTCTAAAGCTTGTGCATCAATAGTTCTTTGAGTAGGTGCACATACCTCGGCCAGCAGATGACCGAACCGGTCGGAGACACAGAGAGCCAGAATTGGACGGTGTAAAGCATTCGCATGCTGTGTGATCTCCCCCGAGGGCTAATAATACCAGAGTGAAGATGTAGAGGACAACACCTAAATGCACAATATTTCGCTTTACCAGTACTTTAGTTATCATTCGACCTAGAATTTCTTCACTATGGCTATATCGGGTTCCTTAAATATGGATGCCCAAGATTTAAGTCTGTAACGTCTAAACGTTGAAGAAATATCAACAGTTCGTAGTGGGTAATTATCGTTATGCCTGCAATAGTATTTGTTAGCCGGACCTCCACAAGAAACCCATAACGTTTGTCGTACCATTGATGATGATGTCTAATGTGTCTCTATCCAGTTTGTGACAGCTCACACTGAAGTTTGGATAAACGCATATGCATATGTTTTATTCGAATTGCCATTGGACACGGATGACGCCAATCTATGTATATATGTATACCGAATGAATTCGACTAGGATACTTTTCCCGCTTCTGTACGGCTAACTTAGTGCAGGGAAACGGCACTCGAACAAACCGAAAATAACTTTACCAAAACATGAAGAACGTGAGTTTATAACAAACTCATATTGATTACAGGTGTTGCGAATCCAAGACAACTTTGATTGATGCGAACTCCGTGGACTGATCAAAAGGGCGGTTGCTTAGGTGCAGGAGAAGGTACTATTGCACGCGGAATAGAAGCAGGATGCCTACGCTCCCACTGGATTTACCAATCCAGGTCAATAAGTCAGAGCATGTGGTACGTTTGCTTGCGTGCTGAGTAATCTTGCATTTCAGAAGTATTTGTTGTTTGAGCTCACCGGTGTGGATGCGCTTGATGTGAATGTTGATAAGGTGCCTACATGTATATTACCCACTAACTCATCCATACTGATCCTAGGAAACAGTTGGTCATCGCTGGAGGGGACGGAGTGCACCATCCTCGTGACGGTGCTAGGCTCAGTGGTTCCATCCTGTATGAAACTGGGTACGGTCCCGCCACCGCCATGTGTACGTCTGGTGTGCATGACTTCCCAAATAGGCTGGAATGCTTCTGTGTTGATTTTTGAAGGCGTGTGGGCCGGCTCCGTTGATGAAACCTGGCTCCAATCCACAGGCCACCCGGTCTTATTCCTTTGGGTTTACACCGGATATGGGGTGGGTGGGTGGAACCGAGGGTAGTGCAGCGCAAGCCACCCACGGTCCCCTTCGTAGGCCCAGGCGTCCTTTGGCTATCCCCATGGAGGCTACAGTGACAGGCAAATCCGGATAAGGATGCCGCCATACCATATATATATATATATGTATATATAAATATATGTGGCGGGAGAGCCTATGGTGCGCTGAGGCTGGTGGTGGCTAGATCCTGACAGATGGTCTACCCATTGCTGCTGCTGTTGTGCCATTTGCTCATGTCCTGGGCGCCTCCTCGTGGCGACCACTGGGTGGGATTTGGGTTTCGCACTTCTCCCTGCTAAGATCCAGGACACCAATCCGCATGAGTCAGTGAACTGACCATGTGCTAGACCCGCTGCCTTTCGGGTGTTCATTTAATCTAAGGCTTTGGCTGAGGACCCGAGTCGTTCTCCTGTCAGGATTGGGCGCCCTGGCAGTATGCTAGTCCATCCTCTTCGGAGGTTAGGAAGTGGCCGATGGCTCACTTTCCGTAAAACCTAGTCATGGGAGACAACAGGTTTACGGGTTATAAGCTCGCAGCTTGATTGGCGTAGAGCACGAGTGCCACGTATTTTCTCTGACGGTGGGAGGACACCTCCGGGTATTCAATGGTTTGCTACTGCCCGCCTCAAGCCAGGCAGCCCCTGGTCAAATTGGTGCAAACCCGCCAAAAACCCACCTGCGTCTGGCCGTGGTCGGAGGTGCGTATCCTACTACGGTCGCAAAACATATAATAATTGTTCCAGTACCTCAAAGGCTGCGTGTGACGGCCGTCAATCAGACCCCAACCTGTCTCTGCAATCACATTCCCGAGCTGGACCTGCTACCCACTGCCTTGTGGTTCAGGCTATTGAGCCAAAGGCTCCGGGTGGAGTACCTCAAGCAAACCTCCAAACCACCCACTGCATTGCGGGTCAGGCTATTGAGCCAAAGGCTCCGAGCGGAGTCCCTCAAGCAAACCTCCGAAGCACAACGACCACCTCGCTTGCGATTGCCCACCAAAGCAATCGTATGCCTGCGCGCAAAGCACTCAGCATCGGGTGCTGGAACGTGCGCACACTACTGGACCGGAACTCCAGCGAGCGCCCGGAGCGACGCACTGCGCTGGTCGCAGTGGAGCTGGCGCGCTACCAAATCGATATTGCGGCGCTCAGTGAAACCCAGCTCGCTGAGCAAGGTAAGTTGCATGAAGCATGTGCTGGCTACACATACTTCTGGGTGGGCAACGCAGCCTCAGCACCACGTGAACATGGAGTCGGATTTGCACTATCCGATCGCCGCTATGTCCGGCTGGTGGGTGAACCAACAGGCTTCAGCGCGCGACTGATGACCGTTCACCTGCGACTCGGAAGAGGGAAGTTTGCGATTTTGGACCTGATGACACGCATGATCAATTCTACACTGAGCTATCCTCCGTGATACGGTCTGTGCCGAGGAGCGACCGACTATTTCTGCTGGGTGATTTCAACGCGCGTGTTGGGCGTGATGCATCGATGTGGACAGATGTTATCGGTTCACATGGCTTTAGTTCAGCGAATGCGAACGATGACAGGCTGCTCTCACTGTGTGCCACTCACGGCCTGACCATCACGAACACTCGGTTTGCACTGAGTGTGAATGATATAGCAACCTGAACGCACCCACAGAGTGCTCACGCTCACCTGCTCGACTATGTCATCGTACCTCAGCGTGATATGCGTGAAGTGCGCATGACACGTGTACTGCGTGGAGCTGAGTGTGGCAATGATCACAAGTTGGTGAAGACCAAACTGTACATAGGTTTTCGTAAATCTATATATTGCACTTCCGCCGTTAATCGGCGTAAATTTAACATTCTCTCCCTCGGTACTGTGGCGAAACGTACTGAGCTGGAGAAAGCGATGGCTGCACGCCTGTGTGATGTGGACTGCATAGCCACAGTGGGCGACCTGTAGCATCACATTTGCGATCAGGTGACAGCTGCTGCCGAGGAGACCATCGGGCGCGTAAACTGTAAGCGGCCTGATTGGTTCGATGAGAAAAATGCGAGGATCGGGGCACTGATGTCGGAGAAGAATACAGCATTTGCTGCACATGTTGCAGATCCCAGCGACTTGGGCAAAAGGAGTCACTTTCGCAAGCTTCGTCGGCGACTGACCCGAGAGTTCCGTGGCATAAAATAGGCATGGTGGACGGAGGAGGCGAAGCAGATGGAATGCTACGCCGCACGCCGCCAACACGAGGAATTCTTTAACTCCTTGAAGGTGGTGTATGGACCGAGAGTGGAGCATCTGAGGACACTGATCGATGGTAGTTCAGGCGCTACCTGCACCCAGACTGCAGACATAATGCAGATCTGGCGGTAACACGTGGACTGTCTCCTGAATAACTGTTCAGAGATCGACTGGCCAACATTGAGCGGCCTGAAGCAGCACGATATGAAGGCGGATCTGGCGGATACGCCGAGACTGGATGAGACTCAGAAAGCACTTGCTCACCTGCTAAACGGCAAGTGTGCCGGGGCCGACGGGATCTTGCCTGAAGTATTGAAACACGGCGGACCCGCGTTGTTAAATACGCCGCACCACTTGGTGCAACGTGTGTGGATTGAAGAGGAGGTGCTTGCTGAGCTGAAAGATGCCCTTGTGCTACCACTGTCCAAGGGCAAATGTAGCAAGCAATGTTACACGAATTATCATGGAATCAACTTGCTGAGTTGTGTGGGTAAGGTTATTGCCCGAAGTTTGCTCAACCGCCTCGTCAGTCAGGTTGTGGAACCTAACGTGGCGGAGGAGCAATGCGGATTCCTTTCGGGTCGCAGCACTATAGATATGGTGTTTCCGGCTGGTCAGTTGCGAGAGAAGTGCAGGGAAGGATAAGAACCTTTTACTCGCTTTTTGTTGATATCACCAAGGCATTTGATACGGTGAACTGCGAGGCATTTTGGCTGGTGTTGAGTAGGTTTGGTTGCCCGAATAAGTTTGTAAGTTTAATTGAATGTCTGCACAGTGGTATGCGAGCGAGGGTGCAGCTGAGTAGAGAGACCTCGGATGACTTTGCAGTTTTCCCTGGTGTGAGGCAATGCTGTGTCTTAGCTCCTGCCCTGTTTAATACATATCTTCATGAAATGTTGTCTTGTGCTTTTGATGCCGCTTGTGCTTACGGTGTTCGTGTGGAACACTGTATTGATGGTGGGTTGCTGAACATCCGTCGTTTCGGTGCGAGAACTCTAGTCTGTGAGACAACTATCCATATGTTGTTGTTTGCTGACGACTGTGCGTTGTTTGCACACAGCGTGGATGATTTGCAGCACATGACTAGTGCTCTGGTTTCGACAACGGCCAAATTCGGGCTCAGCATTAACACAAGCAAAACTGTCTGTCACTTTCAGCCTTCACCTGCAATCATCAATATTGCCGCGAATCAGCATTGGTGCTGAAGTATTGGAAACCACCTCCCGCTTCAGCTACCTTTGGAGTATGATGTCGACTGACCAGCAGCTACATGTTGAGTTGCGTAATCACGTGTCGAATGCAGCAGCGGCATTCTGAAAGCTAGCGTACCGAGTGTGGAACGACCATCAGCTTAGCACTGGCACAAAGCTGATGGTGTACTAATCCATGGTACTGTCCGTTCTTCTATACGGCAGTAAAACGTGGACGATGTACCGTCGGGATTTGCGATATCTCGAGCGGTTCCATCAGCAGCGTCTGCGACGAATTTTGCGAATCGGTTGGGGCGCCATATTCCCAGACACGAAAGTGTTGCGTCGAAGTGGGATGTATGCAGTGGACTGTATACTTTTACTGAGACACCTGAGATAGCTCGGTCATGTGTGGCGCATGGATTCGACTCGGATACCGAAACAACTCTTATCCGGTCAGCTGAGTATTGGGAAGCGGCACGTGGAAAAACCAAAGTTACGTTACCAGGACATGAGCAAAGTGAGCCTCACACTATCTAATCTTGACTGCAGGTCCTGGGAATCGAAAGCGTTTGATCGGCGTGCATGGCGAACTCTGATCACCAAGGCAGTTGCCGAAGTGCGGTAGAAAGACCTCATGTATGCAGAGAAGAAGTGGCAAGTTCGAAAGCGGCAAGCAGCGATGGATTGTGGTTCATCGACATCGAGTGCATGGTGCTGTGGCACATGCGGTCGCGGGTGCCTGAGCCAGGCAGGCCCAGTAAGCCATGAGCGAGGCCACTCGGGATTACTACCGAAGCGCCGACGGGTTCTGCAGTGAACGTAGGCAGAACCGGCGCAGCGTTTGTAGGTACGCTGCATTCGATTTACTAACCGCGTGCTTGCATGCTAAGTCTATTTCAGGTGGTGGGTTTTCAATTTTGCCCTACTGCTTTTCTTTCCCAATATAAATGCCTAGCTATACTCTCTTCTATACACTTGCACACGTCGCTTAAGCCACTTGTAGTTATTTCGATAACATTTTCGTGTTTGCAGCATTTCCGTAAAATAAATCTCCTGACCTTGTGAACTTAACTCGTATTCTTTTGTAAACGTATTCTTTTGTATAAAACTTATTTCATATGTTCACTAATTTAAGATTTATGTCACCGTTTGCTTGCGTGCTGAGTCTGTTTATTTCAGTTGGTGGGTTTTCAATTTTGTCCCAATGCTTTGCTTTATCATACAAATGTCTACCCGTACTTTATTCTATACACTTGCACACGTCACTTAAGCCAATTCTAGTCCTTTCCGAAAACATTTTTGTGTTCGTGGCATTTCCGTAAAGTTTTCCTTCTGACCTCGTGAACTTATCTCGCATTCTTCTGTAAACAACTTCCTTCAGATGCTCATTACTTTAAGATATATGTCATCCTTTCCTAGTGAGCCATGTGCCAGGCCACTCGGAACCACTACAGAAGTGACGACGGGTGCTGCAGAGAAGGTAGACAGCACCGGCGCAGCGTTTGTAGGCAGGCTGCATTCGATTTACTAACCGCGTGCTTGCATGCTCTGTCTCTTTATTTCAGGTGGTGGGTTTTCAATTTTGCCCTAATGCTTTTCTTTCTCTATAAATGTCTACCTGTACTTTATTCCATTAACTTGCACACTTCGCTTCAGCCAAATGTAGTCGATTTCCATAGCATTTTTGTGTTAAAAGTGTGTAAAGTGTGTAAAGTATAATTTCTGACCTCGCGAACTTATCTAGGATTCGTTTGTAAACAACTTATTACACATGCTCATTAAGTTAAGGTTTATGTCACCGTTTCCCTATACATTAATAGGGTTATTTTCTTGTCTCTCTCTCTCTCTCAAATGATTGGCTGTTGTTTGATATCCCCGGTGTGGCTGCGCTTAATGTGCATGTTGACAAGGTGCCTACCTGTCTATTACCCGCTACCTCGTCCATCCTGGCTCCAGGAGACAGTTCGTCGTTGCTGGAGCGGACGGGGTGCACGGTCCTTGTGGCCGTGTTAGGATCGAACAGTGGTTCCATGCACTCAGTGTGGAGCGGACTACGGTCCAGCAACCGCCTTGTGTGCGCTTGATTCCCCAAATACAGTGTGCTTATGTTTGCCTGGGAAGGAGTGGGGGCCGGCTCCGTTGATGAAACGTGGCTCCCATCCACATGCCTCCCGGCCTTATTCCTTCGGGTTTACACTGGATATGGGGTGTGTGGTTGGAGCTGTGGGTGGTGCAGCGCAAGCCACCCATGGTCCCTCTGTAGTCGCAGGCGTCTTGTGGCTATCCACAGTGACCGGCCAATCCGAAACCGGATGCCGCCAACCATAAATATATATATATATATATGTATATATATATATATATATATATATATATATATAGTACGCATGACGGCTTTTGAGATACACACAATTACCAAATGCACAAATACATTTTGTATTTGGAGTTGGCTATCTCCATTTCTACGAAAGAGCCCTAGTCCTCTGTATTTCCCTGTGTTCCTCTGTCTTAGTGCCTTTTCATCCAAACATGCATCAGCATGAAATTATACTTGGTCTGTCTTGGGAATCAGTTATTATTATCAACCGTTTTATATGATCCTTCCATGTGTGGATGCGGAAATGAGCAGCATCTAGTATGGCAATCTGACGGTCACAACGGTTGCACACAGTTACGGCTTGAGACAGGATATATGTGGCCGTTAGAACTTCTCATAATTCCCTTACCATTATCAATTGTGTATATGTAAACAACGCCAGATTGCGGCTGTGCTGATGCAATGCCGTCAACGCTATTGCTACATATCGGTACATTAAGAGAATAGGTGCAACAAAGTTGATCAGTGAACACAAGTGACTCAGAGCTTGCCCTTATCGGTGATGGAGTAGTATGGTATTCCAATTGCAGTGACAGACATCGTCGCTGTCCGGTATACCACAGAAGCAGCGTAGTGCAGATTGAAAAAATCCCCACTGACCGCTTCTTGCATGCACCTCCTAATTTAGTAGTATATGTATACGCATGTTGAATTGGAACAGCAAGTTAAACGGCGTGTGCCTCAGTCCCATAAACAAGCGAAATGCCGCACACAAACAGTAGGGAATTAATATGCCGCAAAATAGTTCCATACCAGAACGACACACCATGTTCATGCTGATTACCTTCCAGTGGATTCCTGTTTTCATTGCTTTTTGTTTGCGTTAATTCGGTTCGTTGCATAAAGTAACATTTACACGGGCAGTGTTGATTGCGATACACGCACATCTGTGAATGGGGTCACATTGTCGGACCTAGTAAATATGGTGGTAAAAGCGCAAAAAAATCAACTAGCTACATTTGTCATAGTAGATGGAACTCAAATGTCCGATTAATCGTCCAATCACTGCCATTAATGTTGTAGACACGAATACCTTGCTTGGACTCAAACAACGGAGTTGACATTCACACAAACTGCTATTAACTGCTGATTGGCGTTACAACTCCCCGAATTGGCAGCGCAAGTGTGAACTTTGTGCATGTCTCGCTGTGCTTTTGCAAATTGAATGTTTAGGTTTCGTTTGTAGGCTAACTCTCTCTGACTAAAAGATCTCTTGCGAGTGTAATGACTCCCTGTCGATCGACTATTTTGACGTGAAACGACAAAGTCGCTCCGGCGTTCCAACTTAGACAACAACATGAGCCGAATAAATAATCAGTTCGGAATATCCCGTATGGTCTGTCAAATTACATGGCCTAGGTTAAATGGATTTTTGATGTTGCTGACCTGCAACGCAGCATTCCAGGACCGGAATGGAAATCGTTTGCTCTAATCTGGTAGCGATATCAGCAATTTGCTCAAACTCGTTTCCTTCGGAAAGTCAGCCGAAGATTCTACCGGTTTTCCAACTGAGTCATGGCAGGTAATGCATTTTAACGCAAAAGTTTTCCACTTGACATTCATCAAACTTCAAACTAATTGTGTACTCTGGGTCATTTGAAGTATCTCGACATAGCGTCGTTTTGCAACAACATTTTAATTCCTGCTGTGTTTTACCGGCCTACTTTTGTTTTAGCAGCAGCATAGTGCATTTTCTTTTAATGTGGTAGAAATACCAATCTGATCATCGGTTTGGAAGCTGACCTACCAAAGTGTAACCAATATGTGTGAACGCGCCTAAGAAATGCGCTTCCGGATATCCAGCGTCTTCCAGAGTTATATTCATACCAACTTTCAGTAAATATTCTCTATATTCTGGTATCAAATCTTAGCCATGTGAAAGCATAGCAAATATAAATCTTGATCCGAAACAAGTAATACATTAAAAATACTTATACATAGTCCTATTTCTTTCTATGCAGTTTATAACTTATGATGGTATTTTATGCCTCCATCTTCTTCATAGGCTTTTCTCACTGCAGGCTTCTCGTTATCATAGAACAATTTAAATAGTTTGCTTGTAACGTGTAGTGCTGCTCTAGCACCTGCCTCAAAGTGGTTATGTATTTTATCCAGCAATATATATCGATATGCATTAGACGGGAAGAAAATACTGGAGGAATTAGGAGACGATTAATGTGGAGTAATTACAAATGCGGTATAGAAAAATGTAAATATATCAAATTATATCTGTGTATTTATGTTTACTGAAGCAGCTGTCCACACATTAGACATATAGTCATCGAAATTTATAGCATGAACACGCGCAGTATGTATACATGCAAAGGTAGGAACCGGAACCAAGTTCATGTCCGGGCATAATAACGAAAAACAAATATTGCCTTATTGCCATCCGCCAAACCAAAGCTACCTTGAAAAATAAAGCTATTTAGTTGCGTCGGCTGCATGCGCTCAATAATCAGCACAGGGCAGGTGGATGCCGAACGTAGAGTAAGGCTTTCCTTTTCGATGAGGCAAACTTCGTGCCAGCTTAGTCGCTTCAAATTTCATGTAGTTTACATTGCCCTGCACAATAAATGGGGCCTAAAAGAACTAGTAGATACCACTAGCATTGTCTAAGCCGGTTGCGTATCGGCCTAGAAGAAGCTGTACGCCTTAACCCCCAAGTTCGTTCAACTCGTTTACTGGGGCAAACAAGCGCACCACCGAAGAGAAACAACGAAACGAAGCATCCCTGCCTTACACCCCCAGTGACGGGGTATGGTAAGAGAGCTTACCATTTGCACTCGCTCTGCCCGAGATATTGCTGTATGAAACTCGAAGGAGGGGGATATATTTTGCGGGTACGCAATACTTTGATAAACGCCACAAACAAGTCGATCGACTTGTTTGTGGCGTTTTTCAAAGTAAACTGGAAGACCGACTGCAATGGCGAGGTTGCTCGAGGATTTGCCGAAACGTAAACATATGTTTTGCTCACCCTAGACCAGCGTAGTGGGTCGCTTGTAGTTTTAGAATCGGGACTAGCCTGTGGAGCAGAATGGCTGCTAGTAATTTAAAGGTAATAGATAGTGGGTTACTTCTTCTGTGTTCCGTAGATAAGGTACGGGAACCCTTATTGCATCGTGCTAAATCTCGGTCAACACAACTGTTAATTGGTTAAAAATTGCCTTCCTACTGTATTGGAAAATCTCTCGAAGAAATCCGTCTGTTTAAGCAGACTTGAGTCGTTTTAAATTATGAAGGTCAATGCAGACATATAATTCGTTAACTATTTGATGGTTAAACCTGCCCCGCATGGGCCGGACACAGAGCACTTGACGACTTTGAACCTGCAGACACTTCAGCGCACACGGGACCGGCAGGAAACCGTTAACGTTTGGGCCTCCATGGAAATATCATTGATCGACGCAACGGATTGTGGTAACCAATCAAAAGCACATGTGTTCGTATCCAGATAGGCAGTAGTTTAGGGCCTTCCTTCATGACATAAAAAGGCACGGATTGGAATCCATTGTAGCAGCTGTCAAGTCAATTTGAATCGCAAATGTTCCAAATTCACAGTAAACCACGTAAAGCCACACTGTAGTATTCATGGCTTTTTCACTTGTTGCGCTTTATTTACCTCTTCTATACGTATTGTACAGTTGTAGTAATTGACCATTTGCTCATACACACAATTATCGACCTCGAACGTCGCGTTCCGCTTCCCCGCATCGGCGTGTTGCGATTGTTTCTTTTGTGTACCTTTGAAGTCTGAGCTACAAGAAACCAACACTGGAATGTAATAATCTACCTTTCTGTCAGGAAGTGTGGAACATCAGTGGATTTAGTCCAGTCGTCACAACTGAAGGACAGCGTATTGATACTTTTATCTGAAAATAAAACTTTCCTTCCGGTGCGATAGTTTAATACTAGTTTTCACTCCACTACAACAAATTAGTAAACCAGATTCACTGTGGTTCTGCTCAGTATGTATACTCACCAACTGATGGAGATTGTACATGAACTATTGCAAAAGTACGAACGACTGGTGGCTATGGTTGAGCAAATGAAGAGCGCCGAAAGCGATTCATTGGCATAAAATATGACTGAGTAAATCCATGTCATTCCCATCAGGCCCCGTATTAATACTGCGGAAGAATGCTAGGCAGTGCGCTAAAAATGCATAATCTGTGGCATTAAACGCCAATGCCAACAGTTGCTCAAACGTGTCTGAAACAACCACAGCCAGTCCGACTGCAATGAGCACGGTTAGGATCCCGTAAAATTCCGTAAAATTCGACACCAGTGGTGGTTGGAACATGTTGTTGCCAAAGATGACCAAAATCCTAAGTATTCGGCACTTACACTGAAAAATAGTAGATGAGTAATAAAAAGCTTTACACAAACAGCCTCCATCGACTGTATACTGACCAGCTAGTCCTTCGATCTCATTAAAGAGTTGCAAGTAGTATACCAGCGGTAATCCGCATTAATGTACTATAATCGACTTTAACGTTCTTAAAAGGAAAACAACTCGATGATCTGAACCAGTGAAACTGCATGTGTAATAATATAGGTGATGTAACTAAGCCCATTAATTTGACAGCCTTTACGTTGCACACAAACTCACAGCACTTTGGTAAACCAAGACTTCTACGAGTTGTTTTGTCTTCTGCCAAAGCAGCAGAATCTTCCTGTTAACGACAGCTCGCCTCTGGAATTGGCCACGTTCCATCCGCCTATTCCCGGATATTCCGTGAAAGGAGCGCTGACAGGCGAAGCACTACTTGAATGAAAACCGGAAGGAATCGTAGCCAGGACCATCCTTGTTCACAGTGTTCCCGATGCCAGAAGTCATGATGAGCGCGAAGCGACCAATCACGACCAGGAACTATGGAGGTACATGCGCGAGACCCTCTCCCTGGTAGACGTCATTATCACAATCAATCTCGAGAATGCGCCGATCATCAAAGTACAAAGGATGTGGCCCGAGGATTGTGAAAGCGTTCCTTCAATCTACACTGTCAGCAACGTTAGTAGAGGTATGGTGTGCATGCCGCAGCAGCCTTCCTTCCGAGCTCCGGATCAAAGAAGCCTCTGCTAAGCAAGCACACAAGAGCAACTAATTGCCAGACCACATTCCGACAACATTTGAGATGACTTCAGCCAACTAACCAAAGAAACTGGCCAACACCCGATTCCTTAAATACAAAGAGAGAATCAAGGTGTTTATTGTGGAATCCATGATTCGGACACAGATGATTCAGTCAGCAAACCACACAAAAAACGATTATTTGCCAACAGTTCATCGGTCGGCACAATATTTTATCCATCTCACGCATCCCATTTTTCATTGATAAATGCAGAGAAAGTTTGCTGGGTGAACACCAGTGCACAAGATCTCCTGAACCAGCTTACTAAATGCGGCTACGGCAAGCGTCACATACGTGGGAACCCATATTCGTTAAGGAAGCACGATTGCACTCAGAAATTACTGATGTCAAGTTTGCTATTAATGGTATGTCGCTTCTCCTAAACGATCGCGTTAGCCAAGGTAGGGATTAATGTTATACGTTCCCAACGATCTGCAATGCGAACCGACAGCTGAGCTGGAAAAGCTGGTGAAAATGAGACGCATCGACGCTCGTGTTGTGGTCGTTATTTGTCGTCCAACATGTCCACCCCAGAGATGTGCTGCCGCTGGGCATTATCCTTGGGAAGGGTCATACGAGGACCACGCAGTCATGTTCTCAACTCAGGAGACTCGCTTGATTTCCCGCGTAACTTTTAGATCATCTGCAAAAAGCAGAAAATTCGACATTAACGCTCTCATGAGGACGTTAATAAGCACGGAGAATAGACGTGCTCCGAGTAACGAACATTGGGAGACGTCAAAGTGAACCTCCGTCGGGTCGGACAGTGTGCTAGGAACACGCAGATTTTAGTGTGGTTGGTTAAACAATGAGTACCTTAAACATAGGATATGGTCAACCAATCTATAGCTCCGAAGCTTGAAGAGAACGCTGCGTTGTACTGAATGAGCGAAATCCAACGTCAGCTCCTCTGCCAACATCGACGGATTTCGTACAACTGGCAAGCGCTTACCGTAAGTTTGCTTTTACATATACGGTTGTGGCAGAATTTATACCGCTCCTTCACAACGATATTGTGCCCTTCTAAACATCCTTTGAGTGTTTCTGAAACGACAAACCCCACGAATTTACAAGTAGGGGAATTAGCGAATTCAGGTCTCCATTTGTAGATATATCACGAACGCCTCCCATGTAAATTGGGATAACTATTCCACAGTTTCCCATAGTTTTTAGCCGCATCTCTTCGAGTCAGTACTAAAAAACTGAGATAATGGTTTAGTTATGCTCGTGGCAGCCATTTGCTTTTTCTTGGGTCGTATATCATCAGGACCAGGGGAATTGTACTGGCATAGCTTTATCAATCGATTTAGAAGATCCGTGGCCGTGAAAATGGATATGACTAAGTTTTGCTAGTGACGTCATCTGTGTTAGGATAACGTGAGATAACGGTGCGTTAGGTAAAATACGAGGGAACTGTTGTCTAGTTGTATTTACTGCTTTTTAGGCAGTTCGCGCTAGTCTACGGGTAGCGTTTTGAGGCGGGATGCCACGCGGTACTTTGCGACGTTTGTCAACATGCCTGTGAAGCAGCTTAGGAGTAGAGCAGAATTTCTTCGCCAAATCCTGTCCGAGCAACAATACGTTTTCGCGAGTAATCGTTATATTTAAAAATATAATAATATATGTACCGGACATATTAGCTTACCTTTCTTTATTATTTTTCATATCCGGTTATCGTTTACGGTGCTGAACAGTAGAATGAGTGAGTAATCTCATTATTCATTTAGTTTGAATTAGCGCCATATCCTCTAATTTTTCCACCCTGCGATGTTCACCATCCTTGCTCCTAGGTAAAGTAGGTCACCGACGGTTGCAAAACAGGAAGTCAGCGAGTTAACATTTCTCCCCATTTGTTAGTTTGTCCACCGCGCGGTCTATTTCAGTGCAGCACCACGCAAGCGACTTCTGTGCGCTGTGGTAATCCTGCGCACGGCATGCAAAGGACGGGATATTGCAAACGCTTTTTACACAGCAGTAATAGCCATTCAAGAAGTAGGTCCGTATTGCCTATGTCACGACCCTTTAACATCATTATTGCAAACGTGGCTTTTTCAACACAGACTAGCTATTCTCCACAGACCACAGTTGTGCAAAGTCGAAATCCGAATCAACGCATTTATGGGAAAAGGCCGAGACTCATCTTCACACAACAGCACCGCGCAAACGCAGGGTTTACAGACCCTACCCGTTTTTAGAAGTGATACGTCACGAGGACACTAACGATGCTTCAGACTGGCGGAAACTGCTCGGGCATTGACATTAAAAACAACCATTACATTATTGCCATCAGCAAAATCACAGCTAACTAGACAGAGGAAGTTATTATGTTGCTTCGGATGCACGCGCTCAAAATCAGCACAAGGCTGGTAGATGCCAAACAATTTCGATGAGGCAAAGTTCGTGCCAGTTTAATCTCTTCAAATTTCAGGTAGTTTACGTAGCCTTGCACAATATATGGGTCCTAAACGAGCGAGTAAATACACCAGCATAGTTTAAGTCAGTTGCGCATTGGCCTGCAACAAGCTGTACGCCTTAACCCCGAAGATCGTTCAACTCGTTTACTGGGGTAAACAATCGCACCACCGAAGAAAAACGATAAAACAAAGCATCCCTACCTTACAACCCTAATGAGGGGGAATTTTTAAGAGGGCTCATCTTATACCCTAGCCCTGCCCGAGATATTGTCATATGAAACTCAAAAGATAGCGATATATTTTGCGGGTACGCAATACTTTGCAAAAAGCGCCACAAACAAGTCGATCGACAGGGTCCAAAGCAACTGGAATGTCGACGGCAAATTCGAGGCTGCTCGAGAATTTGGCGAAGCGTAAACATATGGTCTACTCACCCTAGACCAGGGTGGTATGTCCCTTGTAGTTTTAGAATCGGGGTCATCCTGCAGAGCAGAATGGCTGTTAGTAATTTAAAGGTAAGCAATTTAGGTTGCTTCTGCTTTGGTTCACACACAACGTCAGAGCACCCTTATTGACTGGCGCTAAACCTCAGACAACAGACCTGCTAACTGGTTGAGAAGTGCCTTGCTACTGTATGTGTACAACTCCCGAAGAAATCCATCTGTTTTAGCGGACTTGAGTCGCTTTAAATCATGAAGGTCAATGCACACCTTTGTTTCGATGGCTATCTCGATGCCTAAACATTCCACGCCTGGGCTAGACGCAGAGAACCTATCGACCTTGAACGTGCGGACAGTTCAGCGCACAGGCGACCGGCAGGAAACCGTAAGCGCTCCGTCCTCTATGGAAATACCTTTGCTCGACGCAGTGGGTTGTGGCAACCAATCAAAAGCACATGTTATCGCATCCAGATAGACAGTAGTTTGTGGCCTTTCTTCATGTCATTAAAAGGTACGGATTGGAATCCAGTGTAGCAGTTGCTAAGGCAAGTTGCAACGCAAATGTTCCAAGCTCACAGTAAATCAGTTGAGCTAAACAGTAGTAAACCAGATTCACTATGGTTCTGTTCAGTACTACAGTTACCCCACTTTTGATGGTTGTACATGAAGTATCTTAGGAGCAGAAACAACTGGTGGCTATGTTTGTACAAATTAAAAGCACTAAAACTGTTCCATATATAGAAAACATGAATGGGTAAATCCTAATCATACCATTCAGGCCCCGCATTAAATTTGAGGCAGAATGGTAGGCAGCGGGCAAAAATGCGTCACCTGTGTCATTAATTGTCAATACCACCAGTAGCTGAAACCTGTCTCAAAAAAAACAGCCAGTCCGTTTGCGATGAGCACTCCCAAAACGGTACCGAAAATTCAGAATTATTCAACAGCAGCGGTGGTTAGAATTTGGTTCCTGCAAAGGTGAACTTAAGTTAGATCTTCGTCCACTTCCACCGTACCCAAAGTAAATGAAGAAGAAGAAGAAGCCATACCCAAGCAGCCACAGTCGACAGTATACTGACCAGTTAGTTTTTTGACCCCAACCCGATTTGCACGTAGAATACTAGCGGTAATGCGCAACAAGGTACCTTAATCGACTTCAAATTCATTAAAAGGATAACAACTAGATAACTTGAACCAGTGTAACTCGATGTGATAATATGGGTGCTGTAACTAAACCCGTCAAATTTACGGGCCTTACGGCTACAGCATTACTGTGAATCAAAAGTCCTACGAGTTGTGTTGACTTCTGTCAATGAAGTAGAAGCTGTCCTGTTATGGACAGCTTGCCTTCGAAAGGGTTCGTTTTACATCCGTCTATTCCCGGATATTCCGTAGAACGAGCGGAAGGAGGCGAAGCATTACTTACAAGAAAACAGGAAAGAAACCGTTGTTAGGACCATCTATTTTATCCAACTCAAGCATCCTACGATTCATAGCTAAATACAGAGAAACGTTCCTGCATGTACACCAAGGTACAAGGAATCCTGGAAAGCCTGCCGAATTGCGGCTACGGCAAGCGTCACGTGCATGCGACCTCATATTCGTTACGGAAACACGGTTCCACTCAGAAATTACCGATGCCCAGTTAGCGATAAACGGTACGTCCCTTCTCCGAAACGATCGACCTAGCAAGGTAGGGGGTAATAAGGCATTACGCCGACGATTCGCAGGGAGAACCTGTGGTCGATCCGGAAACGATGATCGTAGACTCATTTTAGAGCAACCTGAGAAAGTGACGCAACGGCACTTGCCTATAGCCGTTGTTTAGCGTCCATCATGTCCACTTCAGAGATGAACTCCTGCATGGCATTATCCCTGGGAAGGGTCCGACTAGGACGACACATTAATGTTCTCAACTCAGGCGATTACAATATTCATGATTTGAAGTTTCTGGCATTCTCTAAGGATCAGTTTAAAACCGACATACAAGAGTATATTGCAAGTACTCCGCTCTTCATCCAATTCCGTTTACCCACCCAGCTCAGAGCCGGAAATAAGTCATCTGTGCATAATTTAGTGCTCACGAACGAACAGCTCACGGTTAAGCATCCAACGTTGAAGAGATTTCTGGGGCGTAGCTGCTCCTTAACCATTAGTTACGACAGTATTTTGTGCGAAGTATGCAAGAAAATATACTAACCGTTTCGGACAATCACCTACTACGACTGACTGGTAGAACTTCTGGGAGATGCGATTTTGTAGTTTCTGGACGACAGCTCCATTGACAGGGCTTTGCATGCTCTTACTGGTAAGTTCTGTGATGTGATTAGATCTGCCTCAGTCAACACGCACCTAAGTCCTGCAAGGGCACGAATATTCATTTGGAGTAAAACCAAACAACACATGGCATTAATAGACGTTCCTCGTGGCATGTGCATCGATCGAACTCTAGCCTTGACAACTGGAGTAACTATGTTGTGCGTCGTAATCAATCTTCCACCCTTGTGCGCGAGGAAACTTTAGTACACAAGCAGAGTCTAGAGGAAATGTTTTGTGTTAATAAAAGCTTCGGTACAAACTTGTAAACAGCCTCCAGAAAGGGTAACGTGGCGCTCTCAAATAATATCACCGGATGGATGTGCTAAGACCGCCGAGGATGCAGCCGACGTTCGGCATCTACAACATGCATCAATATTCCGACGTGTTACAAGAATTTCAACATACGTGCCCCATTCTCCCAGATGCCAGTATGTACACATATCCCGTTTTGTTCAGCGACCATTTTGAGAAAACTGCTGTAGTAGTTCTCCCGGAATTGACAACCTACGCCATAACGCGTAGCAGGTGGCAGCTACGAGGTTAGCTGAACCATTATCCAGATTTTTCTAAAAAATGCCTGGAAGAACAGCCCGTATCACAACCCCCATTTTCACGAGTTGTAGCCGTTCAGAGCCAGCCAACTATCACCCAGTGATTCTCCTCCCGGTGCTCTGCAAGTTGATGGAATCGGTCATAGCTGAAGAAGTAATGAACTACTTCGATTGATTTAACATCACAGCACCTGAGCAACGCAGATTCCATCAGCATCGGTCATGTACTGCCAACATATCGTTTGGCAGTGTCAGTCGGACCGAGATAGCCGACAGTGAGATCTGCATTGGACATCTACCTAGACTTTTCCAAAGCATACGACCGCATTCGTCACCGCATCCTTCTCCAAAAGCTGGAAGCACACGGATTTTGAAAACCCTTTCCTTGGATTGATCGGAAACTTCCTTTATCAACGGCGCCATCTGGTTCTGGTTTGAGGTTCTTTCTCTGGTCATAGTGATGTGCCCTGCGGTGTTCCACAAGGGTTGGGGTTGGGGTCGCGGTTATTCTCGTTCTTCATTAACGACGTAGTGAGTTTCATGAAGTTAAATTTCCTGTTTTTTACAGTGCCATCAAGATATGGCCGGCAACCGACTGCCAGGTAGATCACGATATGTTGAAACGAGACTTAGAATGCGCATTTGAATGTTCAAATGTAAAACTACTTCCTTTTAACAAAGACAGCCGCAGAACCGTTCATGTCTTCCAGTAGCCCACGTACGCATATAACTTAGGAGACGACATTCTGTAAACCGCCTCACAAGCGCGAGATATTGAGGTGTTTATCCAAGGTGACCTCGTCTGTTCGGCGCAGTACAACGGGGGTACAAACGGTGAACCAAAATTTGGGTCTGTTAGGGAGGGCTTTCTTTAGTTTCGATCCCTCCAGATTTCCACCGATTGTTCTATGCTTATGTGAGGTCTCACGTAGAGACTCGATGCAGGCGTGGCAAGCCTGGTTAAAACGCTACCTGTCTGCACTGGAGACCGCACATCGACAGCCAACAATGCATGTGAAGGGGTTGTCACACCTGCAATTCCATAGGCAACTGAAAGCCCTTGGGACTGCACTGCGGACGACGTCGCCTTCTACAAGGCGACCTCATCCTTGGGTTTCAAATTTTAAAAGTTCTCCGTCACGCTTGACATAACCACTTTAAGCTTAACTGCAACACAGAATTGAGGAGGTCATAAATTGCAAATTTTCCCCCAATGCATTCGACTTGATTGCCGCCGGAATTACTTTTCCCTTCGAGTTTCTTCACCGTGGAACGTTCTTTTGACTGATGTCATTTCTGCGCCTACGCTGCCCATTTTTGAAAAACGATTTATCAATGCTTTACAGGACTTGGTCTGATTTCTAATCATTGAGTGACATGACGCAGACAAGTAGTAAGCTCACCAACCTCACGAACTCGTTGTAGACGGAGATACCTATTTCTGTTATCGAGGATAAATTGGTGAGTCAACAGATGCACTTTTCTCTTTGGTGTAACTTCTTTGAACTAAACTCATACCCACAATCCATCACAAATAACTTGTCAGATCTTGGATTTTATTCCCTATTATACTATTGTTACACCTTTTCAAGGAAGCGTTCCAATTCGCGCAAATATCCATTATTGTTAGGCAAACAGAAGGAAAATGCCAGCTGAATTGAACGTTGGAATGCTAAGCCCAGATGTCCATGCGTTAACGCATATTGGTGATTGGGGAATCACCATCATCGTAATTAGCGTCGCTAACGCTAAGTCTTCTGTGACCAGTGGTCTAAATGAGCTGAAACAGGCTTCGAAGTTTTCCAGAGAGTTAATCTCACCACTTCCGAAGCAAGAGGAGACCATCAGTTTTCCCGCTAGTTAAACAGGCTTTGCCTTGGTTGTCGATTCAGGTTGCAACAGAAAGTATCGCTGATTAAGGCAGCTGCTAGATATAAGCGGCGTTCAAAGAAATCGATGTGTGCCAGAACTCCAGCATCCCAGTGATCCCACAGATTGATTAAATGGAATAGACGGGTTATATAGTTTGTTGGTATTCACCATACGTTGCTTCATTTTCGAGGAACACCATGGCTCATGCAGATGTACACACAGACCAGGGCGTGATTTAAGTCGAGGTATGTGAACCACTGCCATCTGCAATCCAGTACAATAACAAGTCACACGGAACTGCTTAAAATGTAAACAATTTTTGACAAATCAATAATGGGTACTTGGGGACATCAGGTTGTGGCGTGTCTCTTCAAACGCCTGGATTTCGCACTTGGGAGAAAGAGGCGGTTGCTCTCAGAGAACATGTGAAGTCAATCTCATTTATCAATACGAATTTCATCAATTGCATGAAGGCCAAAAATATGAGGTTCGTATAGCAGTAGACAACCGACCTGTGCGCTGAACTCCTTGGTAAGGACGATGGCATCAAATTTTTTTTATCTTTAATCATAAGTTTGCGCTCTCCGTGTTAAAATAATCCTTCTTAATCGACGTGCAACTGCGGTCAGTTTAAGAGCCGGCGGATTTCGCAAACAAACTAAGTCGGTTGCCACGAGGTCTGTTGAATCTGCATGAAGTCTGAAGTCGAACCGCAAACAAACAGCTATCCATCAGGAACCAGTCAAGCAACAGTGCCTCCACTTGATCACTGAATGCGATTGACAACCAGTTGTAGTTGCTTCTGTATCACCAGACAAACGCAGGAAGCATTTAGTTCTGAGAACTTAGAGGATGGCAATTGATCCAATATGCTGGAATCCTGTAATTGGATCTCAGAGAATCAACATATATGTATGGTAAGGGGCTCTAGGGCGTGTGTGGAGTCAGCGTGCTGTTCAATCTGCTTGAGGGTTCGAATGTTGATGGTTACATACCGGAATGGAGATCAGCGTCAAAGGACAGCCATTGGCAAAACTTTTAAACTTCGGCGAGACTGGCATCCAAAGTATCTTCGAAGATTATGAAGTAATGGACGAACTTAAGCATGGTGTGTGGTAGAGGTGGGCATGCATTGATGATAGCAGGAGCAGAAGTGAGCCACGTAGTAGTATTTGAGGAATTCACAGTTCTGTCGGCGGGCGATATAATACCTGTTTGCCTATGCCGAGTAAAATTTGTCCTAGGGAACACCCTAGCCAATTTTTGGTTGGGTAGCGTACCCGAAATGCGACAGAGCAATTACAGGGATTTGGCCGTTGGGAGCCATTGACCAACTAATCAATTCCTACGTTCTTCATTTCGTCGCTTAATATACAGGGGCCAAATTCTTTCCAAAAGGTTAGCATCACATTTTTGGAATACAATGCCGTATCGGGGTGAAGAAAGTGCCAGTGAGTTCCTTTTTTGTACTATCCCGTCTGTAACATCTTAATGTTGTTGGATAGAAAGCAGTAGCCTTTTATGAGGGGAGCGCTTGCTTGGTGAAAACTCACAACATTGTGGATCATTAACGCTGAACGATTGACGGGAAGGAACAATCCCGCACCACCTTTCTGGCAACACGAGGAGGTTGGAAGTGAAAAGAGAAAAGTTCATGTGCGGACAAGAATATAGGGACAAACATCGAGGGTTGAAACAAATGACCACCACGGCATGATAACGTCAGAACAAGGACAAATTCGAGAAGAAAACTGATTACATATGGGGAGATTTTGAGGTTAAAGCATGTAGCGTGGTATTGTGAAACGATCTAGAGTGAAGTAGAAACTATGCTTTTAGATCTACCTGAATATTCTGAGAGAGCAGCATAGCAGTCACGTAATTTCCCAAATGCCATAAAAGAAAAAAAGAGTGATAAAATCCAGCGAAGTATAGAAAGCGCAGATAGGATCAACCTACAGTTCTGCTCACCCTAAGAAATCCGAACAAACAAGCAAACAAACAACGGAGCATGAAGTTGCCATAATTTGGAGGACGGGATTGCGTGAAAATATTCTCACCTATCAGCATTCTCCCACACAATCGAGTCCGACTCAATTACGCATACTTGTGTATGAACGTTACGCGGAGAACATTTACGCGCTACTTTGTTTCAAGTGTTTGGATCTTATCGTAACCTCCGTGTGGTATTTATTAAACGCTAGTCTGTTACCCATATAACGACATAATCACATTGTTCATTGGCATAGACGTTGTCAGCGTGCATTAAATTTACCGAATAGTTACAGCCACCTATCCATTTGTTTGCAATTTCTCTTATGCTCCCTAAACGAACATCATCACATTGAGTGGCTATAATCAGTCAAGGAGCTATTAAATGGTGTGCAATGGCACCACCTAACATGACTCGCTATCCAGATAGCAATAGCAGCAAGTATTACCATAGCCGCACGAAACATGGATGCAGCTCACGTCACCAATTTGACCAAGCCGGCTAACAGCACACATTTGATAAATGGTGGTCGATTGTCTACCGAATTGGATGTTTTGGTTACAGGCGTGGCGTTACTAGGCTAGACGACATAGTTGGTGAAGACTACTGGACAAGTGAGAGGTGGTGACAAACTGAACGAAGAGAAGTTAAATAAGGTGATTTAGAAAATCTTAAGTGAAGTCTTCCTAAATACTCAGTGTTTTAGATGGGAATTAGACATGTCATGAAGCAGTACATAACTACGGTTCATTAATTTTCGTATATGTGGAGGCTGTGAATAATCAGTAGATCTGAAGGAGGTTAAAATGCAGGACTTTCCCTCCGGCCTCGTATAAACTTCAAGATAACTGAATTTGTTGACAACATAAGAGGTTTTAAAATAAATGTAAACACATGGTATCTTATGATTCGAAATTTTACTGATTCCAACGATAAGGTAAACTTGATCGACAAATCTAACAGTACGTCCGGATCGTTCATTTTAATGATTGTGAAATAGATGTTCTCAGAGCGCAGCTCAATTGATGATATGATGTAAATCCCACGGTGTATATAAATTAAGAAGTGCGTCGGTCATTGTCCAATAGGTATACCCGTGTGCCTTGGAATTCAGGAGCAATTAGTTCGAATCTGCGTAGGTGTTGGCCACATCCCGGTAGGCCCAGCCCACACGAGACAGATGGCGGTCGCGTGGCAACGCAGCGTCGGTATGATGTGCCAGCGTACAAATCATGCCTTTTTATAGGAAAGAGAAATTTCGACAATGTATAATAATGTTGTGCGGGATTTCGTGCAGGAAGTTATAGAGTCATTTCCTAGTTGCACGGAATCCTCGAAGAATGAGATAATCTCTTCCTGGATATTACGATTACTTTTAGGGCAGGGATGAACCATGACTGCAGGAAATGGGTCTTTCGTTCTAAGGCGTCGTATGTTGATTATTTACTTTCTTTGTATATCACTCGTAAGGTCTAATTCAACAGTATCGATACTGCTTGATGGTATCCATAATCTAGTGCCAGGTAAAGGGATAACTGTGATAATCGCTGTTGTATTGGAATTCCTCTGCCGGCAGCTAATGTTCACAATGTTCTTCCATGCAATTTGTGTTTCGGGAGGAATGTCGTCTGTAGAAATAACAAAAAGTGAGTTCCAGTGAGAACTAAGCAGTAAGTCATAGAGAAATTACCCGTTACATATGCTAGATTAACCGATGAAGTAGAAAAGTTGAAAGCAACGAAGACACTAGCCTAAAATCTTTGCGTGTACTGAGGTCATTGATTCAGTGAAGCCTCTCCAACAGCATTGGAATGCTAGCACAGCCTGGGTAGAGCAGCAGTCTAATTCAAAACGAAAGTAGCGTGGATTAAACCGCGGCATTCCATAGTAAAACTGCGCCTACACTTTTACTTCACTTTAAGGTCAGTTGAAGAAAAGGTGTGCTTTGTTTCACCACGCAAATATTTGTCAGGTTTGCTTGAAGCCAAACTACCAAAAGCAACCGATCACATGTTGGTCGGTTGGGCGGTCGGTTCCAGCTGCTTTGCACAACGGTGTATTCAAGACTCATTTTGTAGACCAAAATTTCACTCTTTTCTTCGTCAGTATGCGCATCTACGTTATAGTACAATTAGGCGCAACCACGTTGCCCACATCAGCTGCTGACCGTTATGCGCGCAGCACACCATCCAACAGGCAGAAGCTAGTGTTGGAATGCAGCTAATCTCACAAATGCGAACGTTCACTTTTTACGCTTTGCCTACTCTATGTAACGTTCTGGTTTGCACTGGTCCAAAATACTCACGAGTTGGGACAATAAGAAATCAACAGACATCTCGCAGCATAATTTGAAACAATTTGAAGCATAACCGGAACAGTTGTACATGAGATGGGGATGTTATTGTTGAACCCGTGGGCAATAATCGTGCTCGTTAAATTCCTCGGGAGGAAGTGTTTTACGTGGATACGACCACATGGAAACTCAGGGGAGATAAAGATGTGCGTGGTCAGGTTTGCAAAAATAACAAAAGCGAGCACAAAGTGATGGATTGCATTAGGATGACAAGCAATTAAACTACGTTAGGAGTGCCTCACTTGCCAATTTGAAACCAAAGTTAATGGTCATATTACACATACTGCTTTGCCAAACCCTTGCAACGAAACGTTCTGCATGTTTCATGCAGATCTATATATTTCGAATAGGCAAAATGGAAGATTATTATGCTTCCATAGCGTCAGAGAAATCACCACTGCCCGTTTTAGTGATTACATCACGATGTCTACAGCCGGTATGCTCGGTTCTCGAAACGTTAAGCGAATGCCCATAACGCTTCAATGCATTTAATCTCTATGTCTCTGGTCGTCATCATCCTTGCTTCTCGACCGTTTGTCGTCGTTTGGTAAGCCTATATCGAGTAGTTCGGCATTTATCTAGATCCAGAGGTGATGAAATTCTGCATTGGATTGAGCTAATGGCACGGACTTTTGTAAGGCTAGCTAATGAAAACGTTTAGAAGGTAGCAGGGACAACTCAACGGCTAGCTATTGGACAAATGAAACAATAGATTTGTCATGGATAAAAAGCTACTGCCTAACAGATTCCGTGCGAAAAGAGTGAGACAAAAAATTAATGTATCCTTAAAATCGCGTCACGTAAACACTTCACGTAAACGTTGAGCATTTGCGAGAAGATGGTAGCATCACAATAAAGCAACACCATCCGTAGTGAGCACAAGTGTTGACTGGCTTTTCCACTGCTTTATGAATCTGTGTTTGAGATCCGAGAACGTCGTGCAAGCGCACTTTAAGACTGTTGTCATGCGAACGCCGCTGCAGAACTTGATCACACCTGCGATATTCGTAGGTGCATTAGTGGCGTACGCACATCATTCAACACTTGACAGGGTTAAACTAAAGCATATTTCCTCCGGGTTATCGCAAGTCCTGTCGATATTACCTCTCAGGACTCTCCGGTCGTCCACTTGCATGATTTCCCGTCAAATCTTGTGATCATCCTCAAAGAGTAGAAAGTTCGACATTAACTCTACCGCGAGCACGTTAATGAGCACTGAGAGTAGACGTGATCCTAGTACCGACCATTGGGGGATGCCACAGTGAACTTCCGTCAGGTCGGACAGTGGGCTACCAACCCTCAAATTTGATGGTCCTTGGAGAAGGAATGAATACATGAAACCTAAAACATGGTCAACCATTTCAGAGCTCCGAAGCTTAGAGGGCATTTTGCGGTGATTTGGCAAATCAAATCCCACGTCAACTCCTTTGCCAACATCGACGGATTCCGTACAACTGTCAAGGGCTTAGGATAAGTTTGTTGTACATGTTTGGTTGTTGCGGAATACATACCGCTCCTTCACGACGATGTTGAGCCTTTCTAAGCATCTTATGTATGCTTCTGAAACGAGAGATTCTATGAATTTACAAGTACTGAAAGCAGCGTATTCAGGCGGCCATTTGTAGGTGTATTGCGAGAGTCTCCCATGTAAATTGGGGTGACTATTCCATATTTCCTCATAGTTGGAACCCGTGTCTCGTCGAGACAGCGCTGAAAAACTGAGTTAACGGTTTATTTATGATCGTGGCAGCTACCTTCATTGACTTGGTTCGTATGTCATCAAGACCAGGGGAATTGTACTCGCATAGTTTTATCAATCGCTTCAGCAGATCCGTGGCAGTGAAAAAGGATATGGCTAAGTCATGGTGGCGACATGAACTGTGTTACGATAATATGAGATAACGGTGCGTTTTATAAAGTACCAGGGAACTGTTGTTTAGCGGCATTCGCTGCTTCTTCGACAATTCGCGCTTGCCTATGTGTAATGATTTGAGGCGAGATGCCACGCTGTACTTTGAGAAGTCTGTCAACATGCCTGTGAAGCAGCTTAGGATTTGAGTAGAACTGCTTCGCCAATTCCTGTGGGTGCTTCAATGCGTCTTGGCCGACAAGCTTAACACAGTTGTTTCGCTTGGCCATGAAGGCATTCCAGCTTTCAGGGTTTGGATCGATTTTGCCTACTTTCCAATGTGAACTACTCATGGTCATTTGTTTTCCCTTATTAATCCTCAGGAAGAAGTCCCTTAATTGACCTGAGAATCTTAGTCCACGATGCGGTTGTTACTAGAGCACTGAGCTGGTTGACGAAACCCCTCCTGCGACATCGGGGGTTGTTCTGCTAGAAATGACCAATCATTGCTCTTGATGAGGTCGCTTTCAATGCTGTGTAGTGTTGCCCTATGGACCTCTTTGATGTCGTCGTTGAAGTGTTCTGTGTAGCAAACCTTATACGTGAACAATGAGCCTCAATGTGCCACTCCATGTTACCCTACTGATTTTAAGTTCCTCATTGATAAAGACCAGGTAAAGAATTACCGACCTCTTCCATGTTCGTAATATCGTAAGGGAATTGACGTTTAAATGAGGTGCTAGGCCAGAGACTAATATTTGTGGTAAAGTGTGAAACGGCCTACCAAGCTAAGTCAGAAAACCTGCAGCATGCAATTTGATGTTCCTCACAAGGAGAAATTGGGCGATAGGCTGAGTTCGAACAGTTTTCATTGCGGAAGATGGATGGTAGTTCTGGATATCTTGGAACATATTTGGAATCTATTTGGAAGTCATCATATAAAAAGGCTTGGTATATAACCGGTTAATACATTTACTATGCTATACAACGCTCATTTCCAAAGCGCACATGGGAGGAGGTTTACGAAAGCAAGCAATTACGTGTGTCACCACGTCTTAATGGCAGGTGGCACCAAAGTGCGTCCACAAATAAAACTCTGGGTTTTCAACGACCTAGAAATATATGTCAATATGATGATACACAAACACATTATTTACTCGACTAGACCGACCTAGTAGAGCAATATCCGTATCAGTGCTTTCATCTTCCATCCAATTCTCCGTTTTCGTAATCTACCTAGACATCAAGACTTGATGAGGTCAAAGTAAGGATAACTCGTTGAAGAGGCCCGTATCAATATAACACACACGAAATTGTGCTCCGAATATCAGAAACGTAAATTAGAGTGCGAGTGTCCAGTGCTATATTTGTCGACCCATGTGAGTTCGGCAGTTAGCGCTGAACATTGAGCCGCTTCATATTGGTTGGATGAAGTTCCGGTTTCACTAATTATGCGGAAGTTGCTCTCATCTCAACAGGCGGTTCTGCTTCGCACTTATTCCCTTCGGAAGCAAGAGATACCGCAGTCAGTGTTAGACCCCGGTAATTTCACTCTCTCGGTCATTATGAAGTTGGGGTTGAATGCCTTCATGCGTAGTTCCGAGGAGAAATTCTTACGCCAATTATATAAATTTTAAACTTTATTTTCCAGTATGTGTTTGGACTGGAGCAAAATTTTCATCAAATTAGGACCAGATCCGTTGTATTTTAATGATGAGGATAGTTATATGATCAGTTTGGCAATCAGTGGAGACAGCCAACGGCGTAATGTTTTCTACATATAGTTGTGCGAAGGGACTGAACTAATGGTAACCGCAACATTCGACGAGATAAACTGAAATACTGGCGACGGTCAGCGACATGGAAGTGACATGCATCAATGTAGCTCAACCGAATCTCAAGGGCGAATGACTTTTCAAATTCGCTAGTGGCCGAAACTTCAATCGTTAGAACAATCCCATTCTCGATTCAACATATCCCGAAAAACTGCCCTGCGTGTACACTAGCGTCCAGCTATTTGTAGTGAACCAGGAAAAATCAGTGAACGTCAGGCTTCTCAGTTTCGAGAATTAGACATGAGATGACCGAGTTTGTCATTACTCCGCCCAGAACGTCGTCACTCCGAAATGATAGAACTGGGAGGGGTTGTAGTTTTCCGTTACCGCCAAACGGACCTCCGATGTGAAATGATGGACGATCCACAAAGCGTATAATTACCTGTCATCAAGGATTTTCCTCTACAATACCGCTTACCCGGGTTCAGCACTTTGACTGAGTCAGTGGAGTTGGACCTGGTGGCTACTAGCAGGGAACGCACGTTTGATGAGCCGGATGCGTGCGGTCCTTTGAGCTGCAGCGATCCCGTGACTACACCGTTTGCTCACAATTGCTAAGAGGATGTGTCCCAAATGAATGCACCATACTACCCACTACGGAGCACTATCTGCATTTGCTGAAGAAAATGCTTAGACATTCGCGATTACGTGTAACCAAACTACAAAATTAGTAACGGCAGGAACCTTCACACCCTTTTGCAAGAAAGCATAGGAAGGCAAATCCCTCGCTTACACCAATCAACACCGAAGCTCTCCGATTCGGATATGGTCGCAGTGAGTTTCAATGCAGGCTTAGTTCAATGTGCATCGCCATCTCGATGGAGATTGCACATCATCCTCTGAAACATTGCACGTCATGCTGAAGCTCAGTGGGGATATTTTGCCCTTGTCCTTACAAAACAAGTAAACACTTATTTGGGAGAAAGCTATCGAATAACTCCATTTGAAATGGATGTGTGCGCTCGAGAGCTATGGAGATCAATTTACTATGTACGACGATTGTGTTGATGTATGGATGGCCGTATCGTATTACTTAAACTCCCGGCTACACATGATTGGCGGCATGCGGTTTCCGATTTCCCTGTCACTGCGGCCTCCTTAGGACAGCCATAGGAGGCAGGCAACTACAGAGGGACCATGGGTGGCTTGCGCTGTGCCACCCAGAGCTGCATCCATACATCCGATATCCTTTGGAAATCCTAGGGAATAAGATAGGGTGGCATGCGTAGTTGAGCTACTTTTCTTTAAAGGATTTGGCCTACACTTCTTCTGAGGCAAACACAAGCGCGCTGCACTTGGAAATTAATCGCACAAGAATAGATGACTGGACCTAGTCCGCTCCACACAGAGTACATGCATCCACTCTTCAAGCCTAGCACGGCCACGTGGATGGCGCACCAAGTTCTCTCCAGTGAAGTCCAAATATCTCCTAGAGCTAGCATGGAGAATCTGGTGGGTAATTGACAGGTAATCAGCTTGTCAACATGTACACTAAGCGCAGTCACATTTCGGCTTTCAAGCAGCAGAAAATCACCTGAAATAAGGTTGCAAATAAAATAGAACGCAAACACAATGCGGACTTGCCGCTGTCTTAACACGTAATATAAATGGATTATCAACGTAGCTGCGATATATTTTCAAGCCAAGCCAAGTCAAGTCAATTCATGAAATTGCTTTATGAAACATGCATGTGTGAATATCCAGCTACAACACACACATGCTCGACCATGTAGCAAAAAATCAAATCAGTGGCACAGCAATACTGCAAAGGATGTGTAGATAAGCACAAAATACATCATCAAGTTGTACGTCGTCTGAATAAGTCAAGCATGACAGAGTTGATTTCTCGAAATAGACGGCAGAGTTAAGCGATGACTGAAGAGCATTAAGCTTATGTGCGTGCATAAATTAGCTTGTCTTTCAAGCTTGCAGAGGACATTGATAAACATTCAGTCAGTATGTAGGGGATGACTTGTATCGGTCAGTATATTAGAGGCTAGCTTTTCACAAGAAATGAGGTGTGTAGAAATAGGAGTTTTGTAAAAGTAGATATCGGACAACTGTTGCTTCCGGCTAAGTAATTTAATGATCTGACAATCAACTTCAGATGCTTACCCAAAAGGCCGGGAAAGATCACAGGGTAACAGTACGTGCAATGGGGAAGAACACATATGTTGACAAAGCGAACGAGCAACTCATGAGAAACATAGGAGGCTCTGAGCCGAGAGGCATAGGATGACAGTCTTCTGACCTTTGCGAAGGTTTCCGTTACTTCAGGTGTTCAAGGTATATCGAACTCAAAGTCACACCCAGATATTTTACTGATGTACAAGACTGTAATCTGTCGCCATCAATATGTTGCTTATTGCTCAGTGTAAGGAGCTCCTCATAACTGGCTCCTTTGTGTAAGGAAAAATGGAATGTCATGGCACTTTGAATCATTAAGATACAGAGCACGAGATTTGGACCAGCCATTAAAATTATTCAGCAGCGCTTGTATCCGAAGGAAAAGCAATCGGCGCTTTGGTGATTGATGCCCAGGATGATATGGTCCGCATATTTTTCAGAGTTGCTTCGGTTGAAGTTTGCATAGAGCAGACGTAAGTAGAAAAGAGAAAAGGCGACAGAATTGCTCTTTGAACGTCACCAGCGTTGGTGAGTAATGGGGAAGAACACCTGCAACGGGGTCGGGTGATCATAGTGCCTTCAGCAAACTACGCATTCAATAAAAAGAAAATAGAGAGACGTACTCCTTGAGTAAGTAGAACTTCTATCAGTAAGTCGCAGTTATACAGACAAATTCATTGCTGTGGTTAAGAAAACACATCCGAGTTGCTTAATTCCTACATATATATAAATGAACATGAAGAAAAGAAGAACAATTCATACATGAAAGATGAAAATAATGTGTCAAGCACCTTTCGTTTAGGCGACCAACCTAATTTAACAGATTATTCAGCAAGATATTCAAATGAATTTTATCCGGAAAAAACAAAACTAGTTTAAGTTTCTGTAGATCAGCTGCGGCAAAGAAGTATCATGAATGCAACATCAGCATCTGCATAGGTAACATCTAATGAATATATGGTGGGCGGCATCCCTTTTCGAATTTGCCTGTCACTGTGGCCAGCCACAGGACGCCTACGCCTACAGAGGGACATGGGTGGCTTGCGCTTCACCACCCACAGCTCCATCCACACAACCCATATAGAGTGTAAACCCGAAGGAATAGGATAGGGCGGCATGTGGATGGGAGCCACGTAACATAAACGGAGCCGGTCCACACTCCTTCAGAGGCAAAAACAAGCACGCTGTATTTGAGGATCAATCGCACACAAAGCGGTGGCTTGACTGTAGTCCGCTCCACACTGATTATATGGAACCACTCTTCAAGTGTAGCACGACCATAAGGACCGTGCACTCCAGTAACGTCCAACTATCTCCTGGAGACAGTATGAACGAGGTAGTGTGTACTAGACAGGTAGCCACCTTGTCAACATGCAGTTTAAGTGAAGCAGCACCGGGGATATCAAGCAAAAACCAATCAATTTGAACGACGTTATCGAATAAAATAAACCGATTAATGTTTGCCGATATGCTGACATCAATCTTCACAAACGGAGCATAAGTTAAAAGTTGGTTACCATCGAATCCGCGATGTGTTCAATATGTCTGGAAATGTATTCTATTAAACTGCCCCAAATGCAAAGCGGATAACGAAATTAACTACAATAAGCTTGAGTGACGTATGAGTGTTAATATAAGGTAGTTCAGGTAGAATTTAAATTAGGTAAGAAAGGATTGGCACTATATAGCCAACACACCACCTGGACAGAAGAGACGCAGCAGGTTAGCACTTTGCTGCTAAATCGAATGCAGCGCACCTACCAAAGCTGCGCCGGTTCTATCTAGGTTATCTGCAGGACTCGTCGTTTTTTCGTTGTTGGTCCCGGGTAGCCTCGCTCGTGGCTAACTAGACCTACTTGACTCAAGCACTCCCGACCGCATGTGCTGCAGCACCACTCAATCGAGATGGATGGAGCACAACCCTTTGGCGTTTGTGGTTTCCGTACCTGCCACTTCTTCTCTGCAAGCACGAGGACTTTCTCCTGCACCACGACAACTACCTTCGTGATCAAATCGCGCCATGCACGCCGATTAACCGCCTTTGATTCCAATGACCTACAATCAGCATTAGAACGTGCTAGGCTCACTTTATTCATGTCCTGACAACGTAGCTTCGGTTTGCCTTCATGGCGCTTCCGAGCACTCAGTTGACCATATAATAGCTTCTTCGGTATCCGCGTCGAATCAATAGGCCACACACGACAGATCTATTTATGGTGTCTCTGCAAAAGTATTCAGGCCACTGCATAATTTCCACTTCGGCGCAGCACTTCCATACCGGCAACTCTGTGGTAGTAAGCAATGCGCAGAATCCGTCGAGGACACTGTTGATGAAAGCGCTCGAGATATGGCATTTCCCGCCGGTACATCGTCAACGTTTCGCTGCCCTATGGAAGAAAGGATAGCACCATGGATTTCTATATAATCAGCTTGGTGCCAACGGTAAGCTGATGGTTGTTCCACACTCTGTTCTCAAGATTCATGAATGCGGAAGCTGCTAAAGATACTCGGATACGAAGCTCACTGTGTTGTTGCCGGGCAGTCGAAACCACACTCCTAAGCTAGCAGAAACGAAAGATAGTTTCCAACACATCAGCACCAATGCTGACTCGCGGCACCAGGAAACATCGCACTTCCGGGGAAGGATGAAAGAGACAGACAGTTTTGCTTGTGCTGTTGGTGAGCCTGAATTTGGCCGCTGTCTAACCCACTGCACTACTCATGTGCTGCAACTCATCTGCGCAGTGTGCCAACAACGAGAGTCGTCATCGAACAGCAGCATACGCATAGTTGTACCACAGACTAGGCTTCTCGCACTGAAAGGACGGAGATTTAACAAACCACCAACAATATGGCGCTTCACGCGAACTATGTAAGCACAGGCCGCATCAAACGCACACCACATCATGGCATGAAGATAAATATTAAACATGGCAGGGGCTAAGAAACAGCCTTGCTTCACACCAGTGACAACTACAAACTCACCCTAGTTCTCTCCACACGACTTCACTCTCGCCCGCCTACCACTTAGCAGACATTCAATTAAAATTGCAAACTTACTCGGATACCAAAAATTACCAAACGCGGGCCAAAGTGCCTCGCTGTTCATGGTATCAAATGTATTGGGGAAATCAGCAAACAGCGAGTGTAATGGCTGGTATCGTTCACAACAATTCTTTTCAAACCGATGAGCCACAAACACCATATCGGTAGTGCTGCGACCCGAAAAGTATTCATATTGCTCTGCCAGTACGTACGGTTGAATAACCTGACTGAAGAGGCGGTTGAGCAGGATTGGTGCAATCAACTTGCCCACACAACGCAACGAGTTGGTGCCACGATAATTCGTGCAAAGTTGCCTGCTACATTTGCCCTTGTACAGTGGTAGCACAAGCGCATCCTTCAGCTCAGGATTCACCTCTTCTTCGAACTACAAACATTGCACCAATTGGTGCAGCGCATTCACTAACGCGGCTTCGTCGTGGTTTAATGCTTCAGGCGGGATCCCCAGGGCACCGGCACACTTGCCGTTTCGCAGCCGAGCAATTGCTGTCTGTGTCTCATCCAGTGTCGGCACGCCAGTAAAAATAAACACACATCGCCCAGCTTCGGACCTTTTAATGTAAGCAATTCAATCTCCGACTGTTTGTTCAATAGACTGTGAAAGTTATTTCGATAAATATGCATTATATCTGCTGTTTGTGTGCAGGTAGCGTCTGAGCTGCCGTCGATCAGCGTCCTCAGTGGCTCCAACCGCCGTCCACTGAGCGCAATCAGGGAGTCAAAAATTCCATGTGTCGGCGTCGTTCGGCGAAGCATTTCAACTGCTTCACCTTTCCGTTCACTATGCATTATTAACGCGACGGAGCTCTCGGGTCAATCGTTCTCGAATTCAGACAAACATACTCTTATTACCCAAGTTTCTATTGTCTGTCGCATATTTATCAAATACAGCAATCTTCTCAGACCCCAATGCGCCAATCTTGGCATTGTTCTAATCAAACCAATCGGACGCTTACAGTTTTCCCATCTGATGGTCTCCGTGGCAGGAGATGTCAACCTGGTCGCAAAAGTGGCGCCACCGGTCGCCCACACTGGCTATGCATCCCACTTTACACAGTAGTGCAGCCATCGACTTCTCTAGCTCAGTATTATTCTCCACAATACCGAAGGAGGACATGTTACCTTTACGTGATTCACGCTAGAAGTATTATGCATGGATTAAAGAAAATATATCTACGGTTTGGTCCGCACTAACTTGTGACAAGTGCCACACTCAGCTCCACGGAGTACATGTGCCCTACGCACTTCACACGTGTAACTCAGACGTACGATGATATAATCGAGCAGATGAGCGTGACCACTCAGTAGGTGCGTCAAACTGGCTATACGACTCGCACACAGCGCCAGTTGTGTGTTCGTGATGATCAGGCAGTGAGCGGCGCACAGTGAGAGCAGCCTGTCATGGTTAGCTTTCGCTACACCAATGTCATGCGGACCGCAATACTTACGCCAATCTCGAGATGGATTTCTATGTTACCTCCGCAATAAGGAGGGTGCTAAACACAACTGAAATTCGATTCCAACATCCACGTTGTGGAATCCCAAGCAGCTCTCGAAGCATAGATTAATGCTGATTTACAATAGTTTGTCTCCAGTTATCTGAACTATGGTCGCATCGACACTCCCACCTGACTCCGAGAAATATATAAACCTTCGATACTGAATCGGATATTCACCAATGAACAACTAATGGACGAGATGGGAATCGTCGACGTCCCGTTGGACCTCAGCAATCACGTAGTCCTACTCTTCGAATACATTTGCTATGCAGGATATCCCATGAATATTGCTGATGCAACAAAAGCAATTATACACTACAAAATATTAGTTCGACCAAGTGAGAAAATATGTAGATTTCTGAGCAGACGAGGCACCAGGTAATGTATAGGAACCTTTAGTAAGCCAGTTTAACTTTCTGGTCACTGAGGCTTCAACAACTAAGACCTACCGCCCGATAAACGTGGTCTCGTTCTTGCGAAGCAGAACTCGCAAGTGTAGAGCGGTGCGAAACTCAGCATGGCATATCTACACACTCGCACCGAACACCAATAATTGAATGATCTATGCGACCCAACGTAACCACTGTACTCATCAAGTTTGCAAGGTTTGCATGGTGTATAAGCATAAGTTAACAATGAGTATGGCCTCAAAATACAAGCATCTGCATCAACACGTCAACAGTCGACATAATGTGGAACAGTGAATTCCTCCTCTCTATACAACGGACGAACCCACAAGGACACCGAAAGAGGCAGCGAATAACCTGCGCTTACAATACGCTGCAATATTTCAGTACAATCAAAAGCAAGCTAATCCTGTGACAGTTGTAGTTTCACCCCAATTCACACACACATATCCTTCACAGCAGAAGCTGTAATAAAAGGCTGTTGGGTATGTGCAAACACAGCTCTCATTTAGTTGATAATACACACAGGAAATCGTTGGCGGCGGTATGAGAGGGTTTAGCTGAGTCTGACCAGATCATTCCAACATTGTTTTGACGAACTCTACGTACTTGATATGTGGAACCACGGGATGAGTACTCCTATGCATGGGAAAATAATGGTTCCAATCCAGCCGACTTGCGTCCCATTAGCTTACTACCGATTCTTTCAAAGTTCATGGAAGCTATTGTTTTTGATGCACCAACGGCCTACTTGAAATAATTTGACTACCTCGCACCAGAACAGCATGGTTTCTGATGAAAGCGATGGCGTACTACAAATATACTACTAGCACGATCCAGCTGGATCGAAGCAGTAGACTCTCGCACGGGTGTTCATGTATTCTCGATTTCCCAAAGGTTTTCGACCGGTTAGATCATGATATTCGCCTCTGCAACTTCTAGACTATTGGTATTGATGACCCCTCCTTGGATAGATGAGTAACTTGCATCTACTCCGGCGCTGGGAAGTATGTGTGCGTGAATGGATGTCAGTTCCCATCCGAGTTGAATGCAGGGTAAAACAGGGAACGACACTTGGATCGTGATTATTTTTGACGTATATTACATGCCCTATGTGCTCCAAATACCTGCTTTATGCCAGTGACATCAAGGTGTGGAGCTCGATCAAAACACCAGCTGGTCTCACGGTACTTCAAGCTAATCTGGATAGGATATAGGCTTGATTACTCCAGGATCTACGTTAATGCAATGGGGAAAATGTAGAGTACTTCGCTTGCGGCACAAATTTATACAACTCTACAAAGTCTACAACCACAAGCATCAGATGTCCTCTGGCAAGAATTATCTAGGGGTTTTGGTCCAGCTGGAACTTCGATGCTTGATATAGGCTGAGACGGCATCCAGTTGGGGCATGCAAACAGGTAGACCTTCCGAAGCTTGCATTCAAACGGTTCGACCATTCCATTATTCCACAACATCTTGGCTCAAACCTATGGCTACCTGTGGAATACGCAACAGAAGTCTGGCAACAATACCTGAGGAGAGATTTCGCCTCCTTGGATGTGCCTCAACACCGGGCAAGCAAGATTTTAAAGGGTCTTTATAGTTTGCTTATGAACCAAGGCTTCAAGTGCTCGAGGTCTTCAGCGTACAGTATCGACGATTGTGTGGAGACTTCATTTTGTCGTACCAGATATTGAGAGACCCCAAACACACATGCCGCTACTTGCTAGAGCTCAGTCACAACAGCAATCTGCGATGCCACCATCTCAAGCTGGCAGAGCTGAACAGTCTTTGTGTATGCCGTCAGAATTTCTTTTCGGTACGCTTTTTCCGAAAGTGGAATGCCGTACCGGTATCTGTCCTCTGTTCTCCCACGCTGGTAAATTTAAAAGCTCGGGATAACCGCGCACTTACTTCGCTCCACCATCTTACATGACACATAACCCATCGATAAGCACAATTTTCTGTAAGCGATTTCACTGGCGGTAAAACCACAGATTTTGTTAACGAGATTCATCTCCTCTATGTACACAAAATTAAAAATGATTTTTACCAACATCCCACTTACCACCATTTCTCTGCATTTACCTCGGATAAACGGTCTATACTAAACATAACTTAGTGAGTTCACTGGCGCGAATCCAATTTTGTTAATAATTTTTTATATATTTTCAAGTTTCAACATAAATATTCTACCTGGCCTGCAAAGCATTATCATTTTTACCCGTATATATACATTGTTCCATCTCACCACACTAATGCATCACATTGAACGCGCGCTTTGAAATCACCTAGCAGAAATAGCCGGTGGTTGCTTGTCACAGACCGCATCACGGAGGATTGATCAGGCGTGTCATCGGAGTAATACACGGTCGGATTGTACGTGCTTATAAAATGGCAAACATACAGCTTCCGAGTCGTAGGCAAAAAGTCATCAGTTGCGCGCTGATGCATGTTGGCTCACCCACTAGCTGGCCATTTAGGTTATCGGATATCGCGAATCATACCACATGTTCACGTGGTATTGTGGTGGCGTTGCCCCCCCCCCAGTAAAACGTGCAAACTATCTTGCTCAGATAACCGGGTCTCCCTGAGCGCCAAAATATCGATGTTGTAGCGCGCCAGTTCTATCGCGACCATTGCAGTGCTTCACTCGGGGCGCTCACTCGAGTTCCGATCCAGTATTGTGCACACATTTCAACACCCACAGGCATCCGATTACATCGGTAGGCAATTGCACGCGAAGTGGCTGTTGTGCTTCTGAGGTTTGCTTAAGGGAATCCGCTTGGAGCATTTGGTTAAATAGCTCAACCCATAAGGTACTGGAGTGCCGATCCATCTCTGGAATGTGGTTGCAGAGACAGATTGGGATACGCTAGATGTCAATCACACGCAGTCTCGGCATCACTTCTGGAACGATTCATATAGGTTTTGCGACCGTAATAGGAAAAGCAACAAGGACCACGGCCAAACGCAAGAGGGTTTTGGCGGGTTTGCACTAATTCGAACAGGGGATGCCTGTCTTGGGGCAATGGATAAGAAACCATTGAGCAATCGGAGGTGTCCTGCTATGGTCAGAGACAATGCATAACGCTCGTGCTCTACGCCAAACGAGCGGTGAGCTTAAAACCCGAAGACCTGTTGTTTCCTATGACTAGGTTTTAAGGGAAATACGCTTGTGACCACTTCTTGACCTCTGAAAACAATGGCAGGGAGCCCACGTCTGACAGGCGAACTACTCAGGTCCACAGCCAAATATTCGATTAAATGTAGACCCGAAAGGCAGTGGGTCTAACACATGATCAGTTCACTGACTCATGCGGATTGGTGTCCTGTCTCTTAGCCAGAAGAAGGGCGTAACCTAACCCCCACCCAGCTGTCGCGACGAGGAGGCGTCTAGGAGTTAAAATGAAATAAAATTTTATTCTCGACAACGCGAGGCACGCCTTTACAGACATGATAATGTTATGGTAACAACGCTTGAACAAAAATAAAATAACAAAACTTACTTGTCATGACCGCGAATGTGTGCATTGGTGTATGTTTAACTGTGCATAGGCGTATATTTGTGGCTTGTATTTGTAAGTATTTGTAACTGTTTGATAACATCGGCTATGTAAGGCTAGACGGTTGTTGTCCGTGGATCGGATGTACTTATGCAGTTATCCACGGGGCAGTGACTACAGTTTGTGGTGAGTCACATTCGCCAAGTCACATGGTTGATAAACGGACATTTGTGGCTTTTTATAGGGAGAAAGCTTGCCAGGCAAAAATGCACCAATTCCTAGAACACTGCCCGCGAAATCTTTGCTAGCAAACGGGTTACACCCGAACCACCCAGCTGACACCACGAGGAGGTTGTTCGGTTAGCCACTGGCACACAAGTATTGGCAGTAGGAAGAATATCTGTCAAGATCTAGCCACCACCAGCCAGGGCGCACCATAGACTGTGCATATAATTACTCTTACGCTCAAACTCTCCATTTTTCAATGCTTTTAACTGATACATCTCTCCTAATTACCCGTTCGACCATTGAAATTCGCGAATAACTTTCTCCAACGTTTTATTATGATGTGCAAAATGTCAAGCCACGAAATCGCTCTGTGTCTCGTTAGGTCGAGAAATATATGTTTATAACTAAAAGAATCTGTTTGTTTGCTGAGCAATGTGAGACCTGCCTGTACAGGCATGTTCATGGTGATGCCAACTCTAAAGATCGATAAATGTAAATAACGCTGAAATTTTATCAATTGGCATATGGATCAATGTGATAGGTGTATATGATTTTTGTAGGTATAAATGTGTTCGCCTGGATTGCTTGGATTTGTGAATGTAACGTCATATTTTGATTGCTTTTTGTCGAATCATCAGCGTGAGAAGGGCTACATGGAAATTTTTCACTGGATGCCTATTGTCCGTGGATTGGGTAAGATCATCCGGATACGTAAGAGGCAGTGACTATAGTTATTGGCCAGTCACAATCACCACGTCACAGTGCTGTTAAGCAGATATTTGTGGTTTTTGTAGGGAGAACGCTTGCCATACGGAATCCAACCACGTCCTGAAACACTAAAGCCGAAAGAGTAATCCCAACTACCCAGCTGGCACGACGAGCAGTTGGTTCGGCCAGCCATCCACCTTATCGTGCTCAAAATATGGATGAACTATCCGTGCAGTTCGTGCAGCTCCCCTCGCATCCTAACATGTGATTTACTAAATTTCAAGCTTTCCCATACAATAGTATCAAGTCGAATTTAGTTCGCCCTTGACAACGCAAAACAAAGGCTACTACAAGCTGATGAAGCGGAAATACGGGTGTAATGGGTGGGGAATACCCCGTCACGAGGCCAGCGAGGTGCGTGAAGGTATCATGAGCGGAAGCCCAAATAGATGATGCGTCGTGGGAAGAAAACGATACTCATTAATGTACGTCTGCGTTGTGCTCCTAAAGCTTATTCGGACATATGCAAATTTAAGTATATAGTTGCATACCGGTTCCTGTTAATCGTAATGAGAAGGAATTATGAAATACATGCGCCTTCCAGCTTTCGTCTTCTTACCGTTCTTTTCAAATTTCTGAAGAGAAATAACCGCTTAAAATTCTCAAACGACGAATTCTCGTTGAAACTATCAAATTGCTTCTATAATTGTGTTTATTCAGGTAGTAATGTACATTTTACTCGATAAAATCACTACATTTAGGACTATGCGAGTCAAAATGAGCGGTACCATCTATATACATGTTAAGATACAGAACATGGATGGATAATTGCACGTTTTGTATCCTTATTTACACGTAAGACTAGTTACATCCATGTGCTCCTCATTTTCAGATTTCGGTTGCCCCAGATTATGCCCCTTTCACCCTCTTTCCCTTGTAGTTGGCTTTGACATCGAATAGCAAAACACATTTCCACCACACACTTATACCTTAGACGAATAAATATTGCCTGCCATGCAGTTTGTCAAGCTAAGAACTTTTACAGCGTACCATCCTTTACCCGGTCTCGAAGAGTGGCAGAGAACTTCGAGATAACCCATGCCATCCTTAGTGATAGTTGTTTTTTATATATAGTGTGCATCCTTAAAGTGACAATGCACGAAATTGCTTGAATGACTTCGAAAATACTGAGTACAAACAAGCAGTTTTATTGCTACGGTGGAAATCTGACACTCGAGAAACAAGATGGGTGGATACTTGTGTACAAAACAGCATCTGTAATACGCATGTGCATGTTAGAGACATTTTGTTGGGATTCAAACGCACATTAATATTCTTGCTGAGAGGCGTGGAACTCTGCGTCAGTATGAGACTATGATATATGGTTATCAGCTATGATTTTAGACACATATATTACACTACTCCATCGCCTGGTACAATCTGAAGCTGGAATATGACGAAACATTTATTAACATATAAACACATACATATAAGTTATTGCGACGACGTTATTGACTAATCAAGATTCAGATGTATAAAGCGAAACATTACGGATGTTCCGCGCGCTTGATGAATTAACTTCGCTTGCCAAGTGCTGATCAGATTTTCCGTTTCATTTAGCTTGTAAATGGTTCTCGCTTCAGTCATAAAAGACCTAAAAACAATTAAGGTAGCTCTCGGTTATTCCTCGCCAGGTTAAATAAGACATATTTATGCAGTTAATATACGGAAGGATGGATTGAGTTAATCGAAAATGACGGTGTGTGATTTTTTCACGCGGAAGCTGCCGGGACGACAGCTGACACGGTAGAGCTAAAGATACGATGAACTGTTTATCTGCACACAACGAAGTATGGCTGAAGCGAATTGCAATCGCCTCTAACAAAGCAAGCATTCGGCATGTAATAAATTTGGAATGGAAAACCCCTCACTCGACAGATAACGAGAATGGTTTTCTCACTACACTTAGCATAATTTACCTAGCTTCAAATTACACACCAGACCGCGGTGATACCAGCTGCATGATAACGAACTTGAATGTTCCGTTGTTCAGCTTAATGCGAACATTCGGCAACACAGTTACTTTCCCGATACAGATATTATAATATGTATTAGGGATCACATCATCATAAGCTACACATGTGTCTATCGCATGCAATGAAACAATTGAACAATGGCATGTTACTTACAAACAAAGAAGGTGCTTAGCAAGTCCCGTAGGATGGTCGGAATGAGACCACATCATGCGGAATAGAAAACAATGATAAAAGAAATCGTTTTTGTAGAGTCACTACTTTGTGAACTCAAAGTCATGCAGAAAAGGGCCAAACTCAATTGCGTATGTTAATACTGCTGGTGCAATTTTCATCACCTTATATCCTCTGTCGAGACACACTGACTATATCTCGTAATCTAGGTTGGATAGTGCAACTTCAAGGAATCTTTGTGATATAGGTTAATTGGGGGCGGAAACAACGCAATTTGGGAGGGCGTTCCAAGGTTGACACACGAAGAGAGTAAAAGGTCTATCGATATTCTGGCTGACTGTACTGCGTGGCTAACAAACTGGTGGTTTCTAAATTTTTGTTGTGGCTCGGTCATATTGGGTGGCGGTAGACATGTTTTCGGTTCCTTAGGATCTAGTAAGCCATAATAAAGCAGTCACCTAGACGCCGGTTCGGCCACTGTATGATTTAAGGCCCTCATTCTAAGTGGATAAGGAAGTTTGAAAGGCCGTTTGAAGTGCTTCGTAGCTCATAGCTGTGGAGTCTCGAGCACTGCAAGGTCTTGCTTGTGCCAGGACTGCCCCACCTGTATTGTGTATTCCAAAGGAGGCAGAATATAGGTGTTAAGCAACTGCGAACATACAGGAGTTCAAACCGCCCGAATGCCCTCCGCCGTACGCAAACGTGTTGGTTCTCAGTGTTTGGCGCCTTCTCGGGTTGATCAGAGCAGCGCAGATCAGCCTGAACTTGCGCCACAATGTCGCGCTCCTGGTTGACTGCTTGTGGGACATGGTCTCCTAGTTCGCATGTGATGTTTAACTAGTGGCGAATGTGAACCAACTTACACTTACCCAAAATGAACTGGAGCAGATTGTGGAGTGACAACCCATAGGCTCTGTTCCGCGTTTGCTGAAGTGTTTACTTTTCTGCTGGGTCTACGATCATCCGCTATACCTTAACATCATCAGCGAACAGCAAGAAATCTGAGGCGATCAAACGAGTGAACTCCTTAATGAACACGAGAACAGACGCAGCCCCTGGAATGATTCTTGTGCAACTCCACATAAGGAAAGAATCGCATTGGACAGCGCACTTCGAACTCTAACCTGCAGTTGCAGAGCCTGCAGGAAATGCCTGATCCTCTTTAGGACAGGATCACCAACTCCATAGCTTTCTAGGCTATGAGGCAGAATGCGGTGTTCCAGTCTGTTGAAGGCCTTGGAGAAATCAAGGTAAATTTTATCTGACTCTCTGCTTTTATAGACCGCTTCCGTCAAATACTCCACGAAATCAGTAAGTTGATAGTGCAGGAACGGTTGTGTCGGAAACCGTGTCGCTCGGGTACTATGACTTTGGCTTCTAGATGATCTGTTAAAATCTCAGCGATGATTACCTGCATTGCTTTTGAGAACAGAGAGAGGATTACCACTGGGTGACAGTTAGTTGGTTTCAACGATTACCGCTTTTTAATGTCGGAGTAATCTAGCCAAATTTTATATGGTGGGCTAAATTAGCTTGTCCAAGCAAGTTTAGATGTATTAAATATTTGCCCGTCCAGCGTTGTTGCTGTTACGTCCAGCGCCCTAGGGTGAATATAATCGCTTTTGGGAGAGCGTTATGTGCGTTGTGAGAGCAGTATCTTTAATAAAATTATTCTCATCGGAGGTTCGAAAGTGATCTATGTCTCTCATCCAGTAATACCTATCCATGGGAGACAACAAGTCTACGAGTTATGAGCTCACATCTCGCTTGGCGTAGAGCACGAGCCACGCATCTTCTCTGACGGTATGAGGGCACCTCCGGGTGTTCAATGGTTTGCTGCTCTCCGCCTCAAGTCAGGCAGCCCCTGGTCAAATTGTTGCAAACCAGCAAAATCCCACATGCGCCTGGCCGTGGTCGGAGATGTATATTACTACGGTCGTAAACATATATGAATGGTTCCAATACCTCAATGGCTGCTTAGGACGGCCGGCCAGTAGATACAAACCTTTGTCTGCAATCAAATTCCCGAGTTGATCTGCTCCCCACTGCTTTGTGTGTCAAGCTACTGAGCGAAAGCCTCCAAGCGTAGTCCCTCAAGCGAACCTCCGTATGACCTACTGCCTTGTGGGTCAGGCTATTGAGCTAAAGGCTCAGGGTGGATTTCCCCAAACAAACCTCAGAAGCACCTCCGACACCTCGCGTGCGATGGCCCATCAATGCAATCGTATTTCTGCGGGCAAACCACTCAGCATCGGGTGCTGGAACGTGCACACACTACTGGACCGGAACTCGAGTGAGCGGCCCGAGCGACGCATGGCACTGGTCGCGATGGATCTGGCGCGCTACCACCTCGATATTTTGGTACAGTGAAATCCGCCTCGCTGAGCAAGGTAAGTTGCATGAAGCATGTGCTGACTACACATTCTACTAGGTTGGCAACGCCGCCTCAGCTCCACATGAACATGGGATCAGATTGGCAATATCCGCTCACCTCCATGGTCAGCTC
>CALYDF020000445.1:0-67963 GCA_944474145.2 Dicrocoelium dendriticum | reverse complement strand
ATAGGGTAGACTGTACCCGCCTGAGTCCAATTTAAGCGGTGAATGGGGTATGCATCTCCAGAACTCATGTGAATTCCATACCATTGGAGACCGGGAAAATAGCTGCAATAAATTTACGACACAATACTGTTTGTTTGCATTAAACGATCGCATGAATTGCGCATAATGGTAGGAAACGTGAACTCACCGGGACGCAGCTAACGTTTCTTCCTTCCGAGGGATGGTCAACTGACAGTCGAACTTCTACCGCTGTAATATATAACTGCACTATGAGGCAAAGGCGTAGTTGAATAATAATTTACGTTAATAGGTTAATAATCCAAAAACGATGAGTAACACAGTCTTAACTAAAGACATAAGCTTCGTCCAACCAAAATAGCAAGCGACCATTTGACCTATGGCTAAGAAACTAGTTAATCATCATAGCAGCAAATAACAGTTGTTATTTATCTCGCTGTGAAACAGTAATCAGTGCGCAATCTGCTACCGACCTTGGTTTAGGTCAAAACCAATGGTTGTATTGCAGCGACCTACGCATATTTTGTCCCAATTGTAAAGAGTGCTCTCGTCAAGTTTCATGTAGGTGCTCGGACATTTTGTGGCTACTTAAACTCATGACATCTGGAATTGAGCAATCACGCTTTCTGTGAATGCTCCCTTTTTATTTAATACGACTGATAACATCATGGACCGTCAGCACTTCTCAATTGTTCAACAAAGTGTACAGTCATCATTCATCATCCGGAGTTCAAAATTAGCGTGTGTGGTCCATCGTGTCTTTCAGGATTTGTGCCATCAAGACTGGCGAGTAAACTGCGGACATCATATGCACCGCGGTCAAGGACATCAAGTACAGTAGGGGCTGCACAAGTCGAACTCGGCATTGGCACATGCCCACTTGTGTATACGGAAGAGAAGTGCTCCGCCAATGCAGACGTACCTTCTGTGCAGGAGGTCAGAAGCTGTCCGTCAGTGCCCTCTAACACCGCTACGTCACTTGCGGGCACCAGGCGCCGCTTCACGTAACCAAAGTCTTCACGGAAGCCGTCTTCGCTGAGGATGCAAAATCCTTTTCGAACAGCTAAAGCTTTTGCGCTATTGCGCTGTTACATAGATTATGCCGCCTTTTGTTCGCCTCGTAATCGTCGGCAGAGTCAGAAATGAAGAATTCGTTGCACATTTCGCGTTGCCGTCGTGTCAATTGACTATACTTTCTGTCGAATCAATGCGGCTTCACTGGTCTAGGTTTCCGATAATTAAGAAATGCGAAAAAATCGCACAACGACTGCACCTCTTTTATAATTGGCTAACTGGCTTTAACATTTTAACCCCCTGCGGTAGCAAAAGTCTAGTTCACTGGCGGCTCGATTTAGACCATTGAAGTATGTCTGCTAATAATTATAGGAAAGCGCTGGCAGACGCGAGTATGGCAGCGACAGCTCTAAGCTGGTTAAAAACATCGAGTGGCCACTAGCTGCCAGAAGATCCGGGACCTGAATTTCATGTACAATCGCTCGTATCTCGTCAGTAGTAGGTCCAAAGACGATGCAGGTTTATGCGGTGTACCGCTCCTCGGTTGTCAGACAAGTTTCGCTACCCCACTTTCAAGAGCCATCTCCGCAAACTGCGCCCCGACGTCACAGTGCCAGAGGAGAAGTTGAACTTCAAACCACCGTATTCGAGGGAAGTTAAAATCACCCATAAGCATAAAGCGGGGCCCACTCATGTAATTTCAGATGCGCAGCAAACAATCCAGGCACGAATTCGTGGGCTGCGATAAGCGACACCCACAAACAGTTCACCCAATCGCAGGCGGATCAAGTACCATAACTATTGGCACAAGCCATCTTCGCTACGGTTTGTGTGTGCCAGTCTCACGCATAGCGAGGACCGAATGCATACCAACGCACTACCACGGTCGTTTGATAGTCTGTTTCACCGGAAACACGAGTAGCTACTGATGTGGACTTCTTGGGTTGTGACTTTAGTATTTAACCCGGTTTCGATCGATCATACTAAAGCCGGACGAGTTGAGGCATCGAAATGAAATACGTCCTCACATTTGTTCAATTAACTGCCAAGATTTGTGACGTCTATGTGCAAGCCACTGTAGGAGGCGCCGGAAGCGCATGAAGCGACATTGATCTGTTAATCCAGGTTGGGTATACCCGGGAATCTACCCGAAAATTTACGATGTGAAGGTTAGTTTCTCCACTATCAGCCCATCACTTCAACTCTACAATGGCGGACTTTGGTTTCACTCTGTCCGGCGGATCCAAGTCAAGACGAGTTTGTATCTTTAGACCTTTTAACCTACGGAGGTGGGACAGAATCGGCCTCGAAATCGTTGCATCAATAAACCTGTATCGCGAAGACGACTTTCTCCCTTTCTAGCAAATATTTCTGGGGCCGTTGCGTTTTAATGCTACATGTTATTCCTTCTTAGTAGAATAAATATAATGAGTAGATTTAATCATCTATTATAATAAATATCAATAGATGAAAACTCGTCGCATGCCAAATTCAGTGGCACGTGTTATGCCTTTACCGACAGTGACTGTTGCGTCCACGACTGCAAATCCTTTAAATCGGAACAGATTGAGAACAAAGTATTGCTGATTTAAAAGCATGTGAAAAAATTATGTAGGCAAAATTTTTGTAGAGTTGGTAAATACTAAATTGACTACTGTCGGTACTTCTGGTACCGTTTGATGGCATAAGAATATAAAGGTTGCGTTTGACGAAATGCTGTGGTGGAAACGGTACATATCAACCCTTTACCGTAGAAAGTTTGGGACTTAATACCATTGCATAAGTATATGAAAGTATCATAAGATTTATGAAACAAACGAGCACTGGACAAATAAACGATCCATTCAACAACACAAACGCTTACTCATATTTTCAGTCCAAGCTAATACAAAAGTGGAAAACAAAACCAAACACAGGAAAATCATGGTATGGTGTAGGTATCTGAATGCTCAGTTATGCTTGGCGTACAAAACAATAGCTTTTATATAGTGCACGTATGTGAAACCTATTGGTCCACATGATAAGCACTAAGCTGCCTACTCGAGATTATGTTATTCGCATAAAACATATAGCACCAAATTTAACATGTCTGAGAGGCAGAGTGATCCTGATATGCCGTTAGCCTCATGCATACATTACAGGTCAAATTTTATGCATAGTTATGGAAAAACGAGTCACCGAAGGCACAAATTAGACTTAGTTTACAGACAAAAACACACAAATTTTCAGTAGCTCAGACCATCATTCACACGCTTTAATCGGTGTGCAAGTTTCAAAGTATAAATTATTATGGTTCACTGTTTCTCTCCGTTTAATTTCCTTTAGTAATCAATAAGTGTTTCTTCATTAGGAAGTTGTTAGCCGTCAATCGGTTGCGTTACCTTTTCAGTGTTCCCTTCGGATGCACCTGCTTTGCCGTTACAAAATTGGAATTGAATCACCGCCTAGTTTCTGATATATACCATGCATTGTTATTGTCATACAATCAAGCAGTTCTAATTAATGATTTCCAATGCATGCTATAGAAGTTCGTTTCTCCCAGTTAACTATTAAAGGCTAACTTGCATAAAGTAATTGGCGATTTACCGCTATAAAACCATGTCAGTGCCCTATGCGAACCAAAAGCCGTGATGAATCATCTAAGTTAGACCCCGTGTTCACCAAGGAAGTAAAGGTCGATATCGTAACCAGAATTGCACCGCTTGGCCACCTTGATCATTTGACTCAGCAATCCCTTTATTTCGCCACTCTAAATACAACAATGGAAGCAACGCGGAAGCCCATGCCACACCCATCATGATATCCTCTCTGGTCTCGTTCATACGACTTACCGGACTTCCCAACACACTAGCCAGAAAGTAACTATACGCCAAAGCAGAATCCTCGTGAAAAGAACAACATTTCTTGCTCCGCGCCTTAAACACAGATTACCGACCAGGTCAAAATCGTACGTGGCATATGAATTTACTCTTATTTTAGTACGAAGTTCCTCGAATATACAACCATCAATTTGCTTGACCACTGTCTCGAATTCACGAGAAAATGGACTACAAGAAGTATAAGGAGTTCCGCCCTTGCATCTTTGGTTCAAAGTGGACGAGAACACCAACAAATGGTGCTTTCAACCTTAGCAAACGCATGCCATAATGATATCATATTGAGCTTATTAGGTGCCTCCTAAAGATAACCAAAGCTATAGAAATCAGGCTAACGCTATAGTAGTGCATATGGGGTTTTTAAATCAGCAGTGCCATTTTCAATAAACATAGTTTTTACAATATCGCTATAGATGCATTAGTTCTCACAAAATACTACAACATCGATCGTTGTCAAACTATTTTCAAGGTCAGTATTGCTGCCTCTTGCATACTTTTGTGAATAACTTAAGATACTGCGCAAATGAATTTGGACCTTCTCGACTGGACACTGAACTTGCAATGCTAGCCTCCCTGCAGAATGCCGCTTTAGATTATTCCATCTAGAAATTTTATCTTTTGCACGTTTATACTGATCGTTTACTTGTACATATTGTCATTATTACATTCATGCAAATTTAAGGTTTTGATAATATAATTTTAGCTAATCCGCAGTGGACACTGTAAAGTGCTGATAATGTATCCATTTGAATACGTAAAGCTCATTTTGATGACTTGAACCAGAGGTTTGCAAGGAGGGGATACCGGTGCCATTTCCTATATTACAACCCCGTGACTAGGATCCATCTATGCAGAACAACGATGATGACCAACCTTGGCTTTACTTCTTCGACGATAAACTTTGTGCATGAAGATATCAACCAGTTTTGTCAAGTAAGGTCACCTTAGTCAGTTTTCATTGATAACTTGGCTCTCTTCACCTAAGCCTATCAATTAAAGTTCCGATAGAATAAGCTGTTCCAGTTTAGACTCTCCATCACTTTCGCTTCCACCTTCATTAGCAGGGGTTTCATTCAGTAACCCTTGCAAACGTAATTGCCTGATGTGGTTTGTCAAAAAGTGCTCTTTTTGAAACCGCGTTTTCATACCTTCCCTTGGTTATTAGCCACGAATATGAAATGCTTCTGATAAGAATAACAAAGAAGGTTACATTCATTATTCCGCCACATTATTTGTTTTAAACTCAAATGAGTGCAGCGACAAGGATAGATAAATTAGGCAACATTCAAATGTTGCTCGCATGCTTACTTAATCATAATAGATCAGACGCTGCACGCAGGTGTCATATTCACCGCTAATCAACTGTTACACCGGCTCATTTTCAGTGTATATATCGTGGTTTGGGACGATTTCGAGTACCTCTCCTCAGCTTTACAGGTCAAAATAAATGCAATAAAAATAAATGTATGAACAGCTCACGTTCTGCCGTAGTGTACTCTTGTGAGGTAAGCAACACTTTTTAGCTCATGTGTCATATTAAATAAGAATGAGCATTACTACCATTTGATCCGTCTCATTAATGCGCAGTCACGCATATAAGTGGCCTGTAAAGTTAACACCATTCGCTCGTCAACATTCTTCAGTAGTACTTCTGAGTCTGTTTATGAGTTTCATTAGGTGGAACAGTGTCTTGCATCTAGAATAAATTTTCTGTAAATTTGAAAGGCTGTGAACCTTTAACCAGGTTATGGAATCCAACGATGTCTATGTGTTGGCGTGTTATCTAGCAAATTGTGACTTCATTGCTCCCGAGCAACCCGGTTTACGTTGACAGCGCACGCACACAAGAAATGTATTGATTGCAAGGAATAGTTCGACCGAGTCAGCTGACACTGGTGAGGCCGTTGCTACAACCTACTGGGATTAGTCAAAGGCATTCGATCATTTAGATCATCGGGTTCTTCTTTCCAAGCTCCAATATTACGAGATCGGTGAGGTTGATCGCCAACTTGCTGCAAAAACGATAATTAGTGGTGAGAGTCCGGAGTTCCTTGGCTGATCCCATAACATTCAAGCCTGGTGAGTTCCAGGGCTTATTTCTATGTCCACGATTGTTTGTGACACTCCTCAATGACTGGGACGAAAAATCGTTTCACATTTCCTGCTGTTTGCTGACGACATCATGCACCGGCTCCGGATTCAGGCGGATGCCGATCATCATCTTATATCAGTGCAATCTGTATATGTTACAGCAGGGTTCAATGCAACATCTGCTACAGTCCAACGGAAGTACATGCAAGATACTCTCCATACGACACCAAAACATCTATGCCTTCAGGCTAGGAACGCAATAACACCAGCGATCAATCATGGAACGCGAACTTGGCAGGCTTGTTCAAAATAACGGGTTGTACCAAGCAATTCGCAAAGGCATAGAAAACTGGTAACCGACATCTTGGCTTGTTACGCTTGGTGTTCGAACAAGTAGACACCTCTACTTTTAGTCAGATGCTAAATGTGTATGTTCACTCCATATGGAATACGCAATCCAAGCTTCGCAGTTATAGCTGAGGCAAGACCTTACTACACAGCACTAACCTCAAGGTCGGGCTTCCAAATATTTTATTGGAAAGCGGCACCTACCATACTAAAATAGATTGAAATGTTTGGGTGTATTCAGCTAGCGTTGTCGCCGACTACGAGGCTATTTGATTATGGCATAGTTGGTTAGATAGTATGCAAAATATGGGTTCCTCACTTTACTGCAACGCAGTAGTAACAGTAAAATTAGAGGCCACTCCTTGAAGTTAGTAGAAAACCACAGATGTCTGGATTACCGTAGAAATTTCTTTTTTAATCGCGTAATTCAACCATGGAACGCTCTCCCCGAATCGGTTGTTTTTCATCCGCTTCAGCCAAATTTAATAGTCGGTTGGATGACGCACTCCGCTACTTACATTTCGTTACCTGACACTAATCACCATCCTGCTCGCGGGAATTAAATTGGATATATGTTTTGTCCATTGAAGCTATGGAAATACGCGGAGGGCAAGGCTGTTGCACCACATAATATAATTCCAAACATTTTACAGTAAAACTGCAAATTGTAATTTTTATTAACGATTTTCTATAACGCACAAGAGTCCCCAGCGGGATTACAAAGCAGTGCTTCTTAATCCGTATAAATCCTTGTTTCTTGCCCATTGTTAAAATCTTATGCTAAGGCTGGAGTTAGTATGGGGCTTACATATTATGATCGGTACACGCAGCACTTAGGGGAATTACAGAAACCACGAACGAGCATTAAGCGTACAAAATCACAAGGTCCCTTATGGCATGGAATCTTAGAGCATAGTCCCGATGGGTTGAGACATTCATTTCCATTTTGAAGGCATCAATATGTGCATCTTAGAAGAAAGGCAGTACAAATTACGTCGTACTTTGTGCTAACGAAATATAGTTCAACGAACCTAGCTTAATCATTTTTAAACAGCAAGTATATAACGATGTTTCAATTGACTTGATTCCTTCCGTCGACTAGGTACCTTAGCTCCATTAACATTAATAAATCGGTCAAGAGTTTTTGAGACACTAAACACGTTGTTGACGACGTCCACTCAAACAATAGTACAAAACGAGTTACAGCCCGGTTACCACAGAACATTAAGGATAAAAGCTTGGAAATTAATAGGTCAAAAATAACATCCCAATGAAATACTTGAGTGTCTGTACTAAGATTTCCACCTGTTCGGCTTGGCACACTCAAAAATGCAGGAAAATGGTAACTGCCAACATAATATAATGGCGTCGTGCACATTATTGACAGATACTGTGCAAAGTCGGAAGATGTTTCGCAGGGCACATTTTGCATGCACAAACAAGGCACACGTTATATAAAGTACAGAGGTTCAGGTTAGTTTTAAGGTCTGTTATATTCGTATAAGTATCTAAACTCCTGCTACACCGGTGATTTCATTTGAGTAGAACAACCCCTGTTACCTGGTGAAACTTGAGTGATGTTTATGGCGTCCATTTGGGTAGAATTGTTAGGGGTGAGGTGACAGTTGTAGGAAGAGAAAATCCCAATCACCTACTGTTTGGATACGGTCTCAGTGATCAGAATAACCGAGGTCTACTTCATGTTGACCTGAAGTTTCACCAGAGACTGCGTGTTGCAATCCAACCATACGGCAGTTAATCTTAATCAAATTGTGGCTATAAGAATGGCGTATTTAGATCGCGTTTTTAAAATATTTGCTATGCCAGTGTGATCAATGGGATATTATAGCTAACCAGATAGGGTGAAATTGGGTCATGGGATCTAAGGAAAAGTCAGGTCAAGAAGAACCGAGTAGTATCAGCGTCCACAAGCTACGGATAAACGAACGACTTAACCAATTTGTCGTAATTCTGAGGTTCAAATGAAAGTGATTAGCTTTATGTAATAACATATAGAGGCTAATATATAATCCAACATGTTACCGCTATGAAGATGACGCTAAGAGCAACAAGAACGCTTTCTATTAACTTATCTAATAATCCTTAGAGTGGCAAGCCATCGTCATCAGGTTTTCATATATCTTCTTGCATCCTCTATTGGTGAAGTCAACGGAAGCCCACTCGAGCTCAGAGACAACGCTAGAACCTGCGGAAAAATTTTATGGGTAAAGGAATTTTAGGCAACTATCACGTGATCCGCTGCAGTTAGACATTTATAAATTATATAAAAGTCATCTACTCAAAATAATCAAATTGTTCTCACGTACCGTTTCTAAACCCCATGCTTTGCATCAATGCTATACAAGAAAACTGCTCTGGGTGTCATCCCACTCCACTAAAATGTCACTACCAGTTTGGCATGGCAAGATGGATCATGCAATAAAAATACTGACTTGCTACGCTAAAGGTCTGTCGTCGTCACGAAGTACGTAATAAGTATAAGACGCCGGCGTCGTTAGTCCTCAAGTTTGATTCCTGCTAAGCGGCCGGACCTTATTTATTGATGATTATCAATAGAATAACGACATCCATTTCACTTTATTGCACATGTGTGGTCGACTGTCCACGACTTGTCTAACAGTGCGAATTACCCAGGAATATGCTGATCACTTGATGGAACACAAGGCAGAAATAATAGCACGACCTAAGTGAAATTTTAAGACCTGCATCGTTTTTGCGTAGAGCAACCAGCAATGTCGGTCTGATTCAACAAGTACGTCATTTTGGTGAGTTGCGAAATGTTGTAATTAGATTGCCTATCCCACTGAGATTCATCACAACCTTAAGCAGTCAGAGGCCAGCATACATTAGGAAAAACATTGAAGCACGTAATTATCCTTTCGGGAATCGCTAGTAGTGTGCAAAAAATTACCCTCCTTCATGCCGTTTGAAGCCAGAGGTTCAGCAATGGAAGTACGAACCTCAGGAAACCAGTCCTATCCTCTGGAAATTAGAAAGGAGCACAGTGGCAGATGGTGGGCATAGGTTGCTTGCCCTGGATAGTTACTATGTCATTGTGCTCTCACACATCTGTTGCTCACACGTCTCAAACATAGGCGCCTAACCATTAGTTCCCGCGTTTTAACCTGCGGAAGCTTAGTGGAATGCCCAAAATGGAAAATTCCTGAGAAAATGGAACGGATGTCCAGTGTTTTTGGGTGTGCAGTGGCTATTTATTTAAGGGTGACTGTGACGAATCTACGTAAAATGTCACAAGGTCTGAATTCTTACCAGTCAAAGCGCGTCCATTGCGAGAAATATGGTTTCTTCTGGAGGATAAGATTCCCAGCACTAAATCGTAGGACAGAATTTACTTAGGTGAGTTTGCAACAAATAAAAAGCTGTATATTTGTTGACAAATAGTATACAACAGAGAAATACCTGCTAAGTCGGTAAACCTGGTCTACACATAACGATGCGCACCGTTTTCAGAATTGATTTTGATGGTAAAGCGGAGTTCTAGCCCGCTGAACCAAATACACATCTGTCCTCTCTCAGATACTGTAAACATAATGCCATAACTATCAGTTCTAAGTCCTCCTAAATCACAGTAATGTTATTCCATCTTTCAAAGCACCGAATATAATTGTACGACAATCTCGATTGTCAGGTCAAGTCAAGTCGGGAGTGTGGATTAAGCACCCAGGACGAGGGCTTTCTGAGCTACAGCACATGCTGTCTGCGTGATACAATGATGCATCTTACGCGCAATAGCAACAAAGCAGTAACAAAACAATATGTAATGTGTACTGAACACTGGATCGGTATAATTGCTGGTAAATTCTTGGATACCGACTTATATTTTAAGCAGAAATTCAGCTAGGTAAAGCTTGATGGAAGAGTGTTAGACCAGCGTGCGACCACATTTATTTAAGTGCTATCATATGGTTTTGGAACAATGGAACAATGATTGCTGATGGGTAAAATCGTAAGCTTAACGTGTCTCATAAGTTGGTACAGAAATGTAATGCAATTTCAAACACAAACGTGCGGACCAAATAAAAATCGCATCGGTTAATCGACAGGGTATTCGGAATAAAATAATAGGTTGTGGGGGTTAGGTGGTATCTTGCACAACGGATAATAAGTTGTTATGACTAATGATAATGATAAATAACAATCGAACTTTTAGGTGCGTCATGGTGGGTTATAATTCCCAAGAATCCAGTTAGTATGAAATTTTATGGAGTATCCGTTTTGTAACAGTGTATAGGGCTGAATTCGTTATCCAATCGTTTTCTGAACATAGCTTGTGTAGGGTTACAGATAATGTGTTCAGTATGTCGTTCCAGGGTTGGCAGATATGGAAGGGAAATAAGTTCGTCGACAATCTAGACGACTGCATTGTTGACTCAAACTCAGGCATGGTCAAGTACTACTGCCGATTCTTGTCACGCTGTGTCAAGCATATATAATCGCTCACAAACCTTCTGCGTGGACGCAACACCTAATGCACAAAAAGCAAACGAGGCGAGCAAAGAGACATTAGCTTCCGCTGTCATGCTTCATCACTTCGACTCGAATGCTCCGATCAGTGTAGCTCTTGGTGCCTCAAAAGAAGCTACCGGCACTGTGGTACAGTAGTTTTCCCAAGGTAACTGGCAACTATTGGCGTTATTTTCTTGACGTCTTCAGACAGTCGAGGAGGAACTTAGCACAGTAGGACTCGAGTTGCTCGCCATCTACGCCTCCGTTTGACATATTATTTTTACATTATGGAAGCCAATCGTTTTAGGGTCTTTAAAGATCAAAAACTGCTCATCTAGGCTTGCCGGTGTCCTTTGCTTCAACAATCTCCGCGTTAAGCCCGCCATCAGGATTTTATCTCTGTATTTGATGGCCATCCAACATGTATCTAGCAAAAACAACCTTGGGACGGACAAGCTTTCAAATGAAAACAGTCTGGCCTACACCACCGCTTAACAAAGTGAAAAGACTCAATGGCATCCGTCAATATCCCACCTTAAATTTGGCACCTTGACCACTGTCTTCGTCTAATGATACCATAATCTGCGATTTCTCTACCGGGCATCCTAGTTCAATTATACCAACCATATTCGTCGGAAGGTTCTGCATAACTTGCATCACATCGCACATCCTGGTACTCGTGCTTCAATCAGGATGATTGCCGACAACTTACTTTGGCCCACTTTGCAGCACAACGTCAGAATTTGGGCACGGAACTATCTGATTTCCTAGCGAGCGCATGTTCCTCGACACTTCGCTGCTTCGATAGAACGATTACCATCCATATCAACTACATTCGCGGACGTCTGCTTCAAGATTATTGCACGACTTCCACCATCTAAACGCATGGGCTATATGCAGACTACAGTGGATCACGCCACTCGTTGGCCTGAATCCGTTCCAGTTTCCGATGTGTTCACCGTGACTAAAACGCGACCGTTTATTGAGTGCTTGGTTGCTTCACACGGCTGTCCACTCGCTGTTAATACGGACTGTGGAGCGCAATTCGAATCGTCCATTTTCAATGCTCTACTCTAAGTTGGTGAATGTAAACGCATTCGGACAACTGCCCACCATCCTTAGGTTAGAAGAATGGTCGTACGCATCTACCGACAGATCATAGCTTCTTTAAGCGCCGCGAATGCATTCAGTTAGACCGAAATTTTGCCATTGGCACTACTTGGAATTCGATCAGCATTGGAAGCCGATCTCGAAACGTCCAGCTTCGAACTGGCTTAGGGGTAATCAGTCTGATTAACTGGCGACATCTTCTCCTAAAATCCAAACACCCCTTGCAACGACGTGCACTATGCTCGGTATTTATCCACGAACATGCTATGCGACAATCAATCAAACTACGGGAATAGTACCATAAGTATTAATTTACTAGAGAACTTCAACACCGCCGGTTCGTCTTCATACGCATCAACGGTATACGTAAACTACTCGAACAAAATTACGATGGTCCATTAAAAATCTTACAACGTAAGAATCGCTTATTTGTCATTAAGCAGTATGGCAAGTAATAAACTGTCTCCATTGCCCGTTTTTAATTTGCACACGTTGAACCAGAGCCAATAAATTGCCCCAGTCCTCCGTCTTCCGGCGAATCGACGCAACCGTCTGTGAAAAAACGCCAACAGTAGACAGCAACGCATCAATTGGAAACCTACCAACCGAGCTTTCTGACTAAACGCGACCTAAAATGATTACAAGGTGTGATAGTCTAGTGCACTAGCGGACACGTCTCCAGAACGTTAATTTAGCAATTTTGTTTCTACCCACGTTTTCAGTTTTCATTAAGGTCACTAGTTTCCGAAAACAGCAAAATATCACAAAAAGGAATTAAAAGGCTGAAAATCGAAAGTTCCCCGCATTTCTTTCATTGGCACCTTTAGGGAGGACACAGCTGCGAGCGCGCTAGTGTACGATTAAGTGGTTCACCCCCGGCAGTTGATTCATGTTTCATTATCTGCTCTCACAAGAGGATAGACGGAGACGGACAGTCTTCAAGTAGATCAAAGGTTCACCTACGGTTTAAATGTATGAGGGAGCTGAACAACCTCCTGGAGAATCATCTGTCAGTCTGGGTACGATGTCTGAAAAATAATAAAAAATGAAAGCCTTATCATAATTACAACTAAAATCCTGCTACTTATGAGTACTATAAAATCAAATGCCTCACCTAGTTTCAAATGCTATGGATTTAGCGTCTAGTGTGAGGACGTCATCACCTTGCAGGCTAACCACTGTCCGTGACAGTGGTAGATAGGTGGTGCTATATCCCAGCTAGTTTGCAAATTATGTAGCCCAGCCGACGTCCCCCATGGCTCAGTGGCTTAAGCTGCTGGCTAGTTGGCATCTGCCTCTAGCGGTCATGGGTTCGATCCTCACTAGAGGACCGAGGGAATGCGCGCCACTGACGAGCCCCAATAGGGCGAAACGCGTCTGGCGCTTTTCCGGACTAGGCTCTGCTATGTAACTTGTGAACTGTTGGGATGATAGCCTTATCATAATTACAACTAAAATCCTGCTACTTATGAGTACTAAAAAATAGCTTCCTCTTTTATCTGGGCAACGCAGGAAGTTTACCCGTCCCAACCTGGACTACGTGTGTTTGGGTCAACCAGAAGGATGTCACTTCGTGCGCTTCCCGTTTCTCGCATCGAAGATCTCTTGCTGTGTCCCGGCTGGCGAATGTACCGTTCACCTGCATAGAATATTATGCGGTGCCTTAAGCTATCGGGATTGTACAAATTGACAAGAAACATGTAACTTATTTACTTTTTTGTTTTTTATCGAATTTTACATAGGTTTATGGCATCCAATTGGTTTTGCTATAAGTATCCTTCATTGTTCTTGAAACCATGTTACGTATCATTTCACCAGTTCCAATGTGATTATTCCACTGCACGATCCTAGCACTAATTAGTATACTTTAAGCATCCTTTCACACTTTGTATTAGTATACACTGGGGATACATAATAGCGGAGTAAAATCGAGAAACTCCTTTCTTAAATCGAATACGAAATCCGTAACAATTATAATGCACATGGATTCAGGTGGAAAATGCATTACCCCATTCCCGCCCGAAATGACCAGTTGGATTGTATATCTCGAAGACGAAGATACAACGCTGAGGAACACAATTCATAAATTCATTATTAGGAGCGATCAAATTCTGTCATTTAGTGAACTCCTCAGTGAGTCACCATGTGTTACGATGGACTGATTTTTCAAGTCTGGTTTCTTCTAGCTACAGTCAAATCCGAAGACCAAGGACATCTACACAGAGCACAAAATGTGATTATCTTCAACGAACCGCTTAGGCAAAATATGAACGGAGTTAAAAATGCTATTCTAAAAATATGCAACATGTCTTAGTTTGCGAAGAATCAATAAAATCATGTCCAGTACTTCTGAAGTTTGCTGACGACACGAGTGTATCAAAAATTATACGTAATAAATATTGGATGTCGCAAAAAGTAAATTTGGAAGTATTGCGGTGAGACACTTGTAATTACCTGTTTAAAGGCCACTAACCCAAACTTAAATCCATTTGTGCCATCGAACTCAACACGTAACTAATAAAGGAAGCTGAAGTAATGCAGAGATAAGTAATGCAGACATATACAAATTAACAGGGTCATGCAGAATAGAAGATGACTTGAGTTCCACTTCTCATATTCCTCCGTGGAGTTTCCAACGCCACAGCAGTGGTATACCGCCTTTAATAAGCGCAAACCGAGCTGGTATTATATTTTGTCAGGAGACACCTGTTGATTACACATCAACCACCTGTGTAACTTCTACCAAGCACTGGTCTAGACAAAGTTTGGCGGTGGCTGTATTTAGATTATAATACTTTCACCTGTATACACGAATCTAAATCCGACCGACGATAGGAAATATGCAGCAGGGAGCAACCTCCAGAATTTTTCCAGGAACACTCGAAGCGCAGCAACTCTAATGCGAGCGCTACAATATTATAGAAAGAGCCATCTAGATGAGCTGAAATAATGTGCAAGATTCCAGCCTTCCGCTTACAACACGGAAGCTAATGTCAAGACAAGCAGCAGAAGGCGGACCCAATATTTGTCCACAGTCCCCTTGAGTAGGACACTAAATTACGCATCATAAACTGGCAAACCACCGATAAGTAAAAAGCCGAACTAAGCAAAATAAGGACTTTAGACTTACGTGCTCACACACACAAGACCCAAACTTCTATCTGCCTCGGCTCACAACGCAAGCAACACCATCTTTACAAAATGGAACCAGAAACAGTATAGTCCGAGCGAAAACAATTTTTGTGTTCTGCATCTCCCACTTGTGCATACTGCGAATGCACGTCCTTATAGTAGGCAGTCGTTGTCTTATGAGTCCTCCCCAACCAGTCCATCCATAACTACGTGCAATGATGAGTCAGAGCTTAATCAAAGTGCCGTAGAACCTATTTCATCCAGTCCAGTAAATACAGAGTTCAGTGTGAAGTAAATACCACACAACACACTTTTGTAGATACATGGAGAATAATTTAACTTTGCCTACCACTTCTATACCCATCTTACTGTGTTCCGCAATCCTGTCAATATTTTCACTAGCTCTATTTCATCTAAATTGGCTTCGCTTTCACCTCATATGTTTATGAAATCCCCTGTTACTGTTATCAGTAAAACTTGATGCACATCATAAGTTAGTAACTCTTAGATAAAATATCGGGGTTTTCACCATTTCCGTGGAGATCGTCACACAATCATGAAGCGGCTGTGCTATAAATCTTTCTTAATGGCCATATCGAGATTCCCGCTGATCAAGATGCACCTACTTACCTGAAAGATATAGTATGGCAGGTTATTCCATCTAATGATCTAGTGGGTTGTATCTAACGGCCGATGCGAGCAACTCAATGTAAAACACAGAAGCTATTCAATAGGATGAACACAACCTCTAGCACCAACGACAAATTCAAATTTATTCGCAAAATTTTCAACACAAGGTCACTGCAGTTCATGAGGAAATAATATCTTGTATCCACCTCAATGACTGGACCCAGCAAATTAGAGAGCTCAACATAAGTAACACCATCTTATTTCTCATATCGAAACTGGGATCCCTTCCGCAGATGTATCCCTTGAAAATCAACTACTGGTTTATGATCACAACACTGTACTTTGTAACTTGACTTTTAATCACCGTAATAATCAAAAGCGGTATTAATACCAAATCGCAACCTATATCAAGTTGCCTGGAACACATTTAACTACTTTATTCGTAACATGGGCTAAATAACCTCATTCGCCATTCATTACTCTTAAAAATAATAGTCAGTACATGAACGGTTGAATCCAGGTTTTCTGTGTGCTTAAAGTGGAACAAAATATCAAATCAGCCGTATAGCAAGATGCTTTGAGACAGGGAAAGTTGATGGGTAACAGGTAAAGGGAATCACAACCATGAGACAGGGAGTGGTAGGAAAGCAGCGGAGGACAGGACATTTGTAAAGCTTCTACACCGCAGACAAAATTTCGACAAAAATTGCTTCCAGCTTTCGATGCATTCTGGTTTACCCTAGCCAGTTTTATCTGCCATGAGAGCATTACATGAATTACAACGGTACGTTTGTACACTGCCACTTCGGCATCTTGAACTCACAGTGGTCCTCCCTGAGGCGGCGGGTGCAAAAACCCACCTCGCACTTACGGAGAGACAACAGCCGGGACACACGCCTCTTCTCATTCGCAGCCTTCTCTAGGGTCTATCTTTCTGACATGGTGCACATATATACGCCCCTTTTCATTCTAGCCATGATGGTTTTTATTAATACTTCCTTGAAATTTTGCAACTATCTATCGCCTTCAAGCGCCTACTATCACGATTGAATTTATGCAAGAATACTCCGTTTCTATAGTTACAGCGAGCTTTAAGTAATTTCCCTTTAGCATGATTTCGGGTGAGGTATTCATGGTTTCAATTCTTCCAACATAACGTGGCTAAATCGTTCGTCTGCCACAATCTTCGATCTTCCCGGTTAAACAGTGTTGCTGGCGCTAATCTTGTTGCATTTGGTCGAAGTAATAGCATATCATTTGACGTAAAAGCTAATTGATCACTAAAGTCTGTCAGCTCGACTAACTGGTTCCAACCGAGATTTGCTATCCACAGTTTCTGCGGCAGTAACTTTGTGGGCATGGCTATTGGAGCAACTAATCCGAGGGGTTCGTATAAGAAAGCTATCACAGACAACATTGATCGCCACGTCTTTGGCTCATCCACTAAGTCGAACCTGAACGGTAATGTGCCATGCACCGAGTTCCATTCTGTACCCAGCGTGCAATGTATCAGACTGACTTCTCTAAGGGGTCTAATCGTGTTGGAGAGCTCAGTAAATGACACTACTTCAAACAACCCAGTGCCGCTAGATGCCCAATTTCGAAGCTAAAACCCTGCCATACAAAGCATTTTCCGAATCTGAACAATGAACTGGACAGATTCTGGAATAGAAAACAATGAAATCTAACGTTCGTCAACGTAAAATCCATTCACGATGGCATCAAACACCCTTTCATTATATTGATATCTCTACTGCTCCGTTGCTCAACGTAAAGCAAATCTACAACAAAAAGAAAAGGAAACCGCTCCAAGTTGGTGAGCGGTCGTTTGGTACTTCAAAGTATCAGATTCGCAATTACTGTCTCTCAACCATAGGAAACGCAAGACACAGCGATCATTCTCTGAAACTGTCAACTGCACAAACATCTCTTGGATGTCCGCAACAACTGCGTCTCTATATTTTCCGAATCGCATCAAGGCTCCCATAAGATCAGAAGTGCTTTCAGCGCCCTGTAACAACTGCTCGTTCAAAGTGAGGCCTATGTATTTTGCGGCGCGATCGTATACGACCCACAGCGTATATGAATTGTTTAAGGATTTATTAGAGCGTGCTGGGGTAGAAACAACCTGGGAGTATTGCTTTGCTCCAATTGATTCGATGGAACAGGCACGGCATACTCGTTACTTATAGTAATGTCTACGATCGATGGGTACATCTCACTGATAGATTGATTGGGTTTCAGATATTTTCGCATACCCTTTAACAACTGCAAAACTATCTCATAGTTATTTGGCATCCATACCTGCGAGTTTCGCCAGGAAAGCTTGATCTCAAATGATCATTTATCACAAGCAAGGAACTCTGCGCAACGAACAATGCAGCCTTGTATTCCGCTGAACGTTCGTGGTTCGCTGAGTGCACATGCTCAATGTCCCTGTTGGACAATTTATGCAGCTGTTATTCAATTGATGGTTGGTCGATTAGGGAGTAATGCACGGAATTGGTGACCGTTTTGCACTCTCCCACTGGCCTAAATATCGTCCAGCCAAGTAAGGTTTTTACGGCAAACGGTTGATTCCGGCTCATCAATCGTTGCTGTAAATGCCAGTGTGCCTCCGGCACGTCTGCGCCTATGCGAATTCGGACACAGCTCTTCTTAATTGCTTTAATGTATACATCCACTGGTGCGCCAACTTCATCATCGTAGTTAAAATGGGTTTCAATTACTAATATATATAAAAGAGTAAGCATGTCTAACGGAAATTGTATCTGTGTCGTTCAGTGATGAACTTGTGAAGTCGGCATCCCCCTACTGCATGTGAGGACGAACCCGATTTCCTCGTGAATTCTAAACGAGTCGGTGTGATTCAGATGCCGGTTTGTTTTAAAAGGCCTTTCCCTACTAAGGTAATATTCGAAGAAGTATCTATCAGAGATTACGTTTCAATGAATGCCAACGGAAAATCTAATCATACTGCTGATACTCCTAAACACACCTACTGCTGTGCATCGGAGGTAGAAGCGCAACTGTCTTCCTTGGTCGGGAAAGCGATGTGTCTTGTCTCCAAATGGAGCAGTGGATGATGTTCTCCTCTTCAAATGCGCATTTTGCATCCTTACTTTTCTTGACAGGGGACGGATCTGTGGCCTACCTTCAGACACTTGTAGCATCCTCCTTTGGCTTTAATAAGATTTCACCTGCTATGAACATCTGAAGTCAAGAAACTCCGGCACGCCGCTATTGCTTATCCACTACCACAGGCCAGACTCTCTTATCTCGGAGAATCGCTTGAACTAGTATAGAAAATGCCGCTACGTTCGTTTCGTTTATCACCTGTTCTCCGTGCGTTCACCGCGGAATGTTGTCGTAATGAAACTTGGGAGGCAATTTTGCCGAATCTACCGTGCAACTCGGTTGCAACTTCGGTTGCTACGAAATCTGCCAAATTCTTGTGGTGGACTTCCTATCATAAGTAAAGGATTCAGCTATTCTTGCTCATCTGGATTGTACGCTGCTTGGTTGTATAAAATGCAGCAATGATTTTCAGATCGGCAGTGAAATGCTGTTGTAAAAGGGTGATGTAACAATTTTCTGTTTTCAAAGACAAATTTTACAAATATTCCGAGTTAACAAAAAGTGGTCTTAAACCAGTCAGTAAAACATTACTTAGTGATCTGGTCGCTACATGGTTCTCCCCACAATCTTTGCGAAGAACATTTATTGCCCTGTTGTGTGCCTTGCCAGGCGGAAACATAACGCACTCGCTGATGGCCTCCTTTGCACGACCACGGCAATAATATATCGTATAAAGTAACCTCTGACAACTGTCAAAGACCTGGTAAAGTATTTTAACTCCCCGAGGAATTTTATAAAGGCAGCAGGGTTACCAGCGAAATACCCTAACTCCACTCTGAGTAAGTCTACTGGATAGCAATAGCCTTCCTGTGAACTGTCAGGAGAAACGTTATACCGGTCACATCAAGTAACGACCTACCGCTCCCTTCAACAAACCGATCCAGCCGTTCCTTGCTAACTACTTGTGATCAACTACGACTCAAAGGCTGTTCGGGAACCTTTACTTCTTCTATTTCCAAACGCAGTTTAGCCACCTTTACTTCGGTTTCGGCCCGGATTTGCGAGTCAAACAAATCCAGCTTTGCCTCCTCCTTCCTCCGTGATCCTCAACTGTCTCACCCCAATAAAAAGAACAAACGCGTTACTCAGCAATACTGCTGTGACATTAAGATTAGTGCATAACATCATAGAGCCCATAAAGAGGTCAACCAATCCGGGCCAAGATAGCATGTTTCTAGCTGTCATAAGGCTCTGCCGACAAAAGTACTTTATTATTAAACGACTTTAATCGTTTTATAACTGCTGCCTGCATTCCACCTCAGTGAAAACAATCCATCAGAATGCTTAAGCACAAAGTTGGCCCGCGAAACGAAACGACAACTTGCTGCCGGATAAATTACAGATATATTATTACTTCCAAATTCATAGAAAATTGTTCAAGAAGAATTTTATGATATTTACTACACGACTGGGCCTGATTAATCAATATTAACTTGGTTTTCTCTCCAAGCGCTCCTGCGTTACCTGCAAGTTATGTTTCATCGATCAAATTAGGAATATTATTGACAGAGGATTGACAATCATCGCAATTGTTTTGGACACGCATAAGGCTTTCAACTACGTGCCACACAGGCCACTCTTTTCCCTGCTAGTTTGGTATGTCATTTAAAGCCCACTGTTAAGCTTGTTCGAATCATACCTATACAAAGAAGCGCAAAGATTCAGAATAGGTTGACAATATTCCACGCCAAACAAATAATAAAACGGTATCTTTTAGGGAGGGTTTGAGAAGTTGAGACCACAACATTACCAAACATACACAAAAGAAACGTTTGCAACCGCAACAAGGACAGACGCCCGTTTCTGCTTGCGGGCGACGTCAAACTGGTTTACACATTTCATTCAGACTAACTACGACAGTGTCTGAGAAGCATACGCAAATAGCACCATAATGAAGTTCTCAGCAAGTAAATCTCTAGTATTTGGGTACAGATGCTGCATCCAGGAAGGCTTTGTCACGAATACCGGTAACATGATCTCAACCTCTGATTTCGCACGGAAATTGGGATAAACGCATTCTACCTCCCTCAATGTTTGCATACATGCTTTATCTAATTGCTGTAAGCAAACAGCCATCCGGCTACATGACTATGACGTTCTCCCTTCCTGAAACACGACGAGAACTGTTCAACATAATCGTGATACTTACTCTGGAGTATTGCAGTATCATGCACAGCCAAATAAGAAAGATACAACAGCTGTAGTATTTGTCCAACGATCATTTAAAAAGCTGGCCATGAGACGCGGCTAAGCACTGTGTGACTATGATCGTTGCCGCCACCTCCGTATAGATCAATTTTCGCTGAGAGCATTGAATTCAACTCATTATTCTTTGTAGCCTTAAAAACGAGCGAATTCTCATGGAGTGAACTGATTTGAGCCACGGGAAACTTCCACCCATCGCAATTCTTATGAAGTTATCAGTTGCTATAACGACCTGTTAGTCAAAAATCCCAATGATTTGCTTTTCAGTGATAAATGCCAGCCTACGGCACTGTTTTCACTATCGGTAAGCCCGAGTGTTAACCATGCCACCTACCAAATCCTCCATAGATTTTTCTCACTATCCCGAATGTGCTAAAGCCATCGCTCAAAACAATCATCAAAAACATTGCCAAAATCTAATCTACATAACATCTGAGCAGCAATTCGCCTAAATTCAGCTTCTCTTCTTTAGCTTTACCCATGAATGTAAACAGGTGCCACTGCCAGATACTTTCCCCTGCTGCGATTTCACTTGATGCCAAGCTTCTCCACTCAGAAAATTTGAAGAAAGGGTACAAATATTCTTGTCCTTCCTTTTGAGTGATCGGGTCTATACACCGTAAAAAAGTAACCAGGATAAGAAATGTTATTGGGTTTTGTGTTTTGAGCCGCGTAAACCATGACACTACCGTTGTGTACTGTTGTGTACTAATAGTCGCATCTGCTTATGGGGCCGTATATACGCTTCGGTAAAAATACGAACTTATTGTAGGGTTTTGGAATACCCTCTGTGTGTCTTGCATTGTGACAGGCAATCTCAATTGTGGTCTCGGTTCACTTTGAAGTCAGTTTCTGTCAGTAAGAGCAATGGGACTGTCAGCGAATTGGAGGGTTTTGGTGCGATTATTTTACACCCCTGAACTCCACCTCCGATGGCTTCGTCCTGGTTTGGACCCATAGTGCAAAGATAGCTGATCGGGGAGTGGAACTGGGCCCATAGCGGTGCTTTGTCGCTTGCTCCATCTACTAAATAAATCCGTGGCGATAGTGATGACACTGTAGCCGTTGTGAATATACCATAGTTTATCTTCATTTTCATACCTTATGTTATCGAACATTTTGTACTTTTGGTTTAAATTAACGCATTTAGCAAACACAAGTTCAACGCGCTCTCGGCATGCTGGTTTCCTTTGCTACGTTCTGTGCTTGTGCCGTACTCAACTGTTTCCCGAGGTCCGACAGATGGCTCTGATTCACCACTAGGCATCGAACTGACGGTTGTAGAAGGAAGGATTATAAGGCGTGCACCTGATTGTTATGGAACCTTGATACTTTTCCTAAGGTCGAAGTTTACATCCAAAATCGAACGTTTTACGTAGCCGCCCACTGCAATTTTGTCAAATACCTCAAAAGATATGACGCCTTACTAAAAGCCAATTTGCTATCAATAACCAGAGGTCTGATGCAAAATGAAAATTAAATAAGGGACCACTTGGTTATGTTCGATAAATTTATGCCAAAATTGATTAGGGAAACAACGCGACATTTTGCATTTCATTTATACTTGTCGACAACCGAATTGTACATGTTAAGTAAAGCATATATTTAAGATAAATAGACAGTTCAAATTACGCGAAATATTTAGCGCAATGACAAATTTGATAATCCGCCTTTACATCGTATAACCGACAAGGTTGGTGAGCGACATTTTCATACATGCTCGCCGAACACTAAATTGCACATTTTAAGTAAAGCATACACTTAGGATCAATAGGTTGCATTTCCTACAATGAGACAGTTTAAATTATGCGAAGTATTTATGTGAATCGCAGTTTCCAATTATCCGTCTCTGTAATATTTACATATTGGTCAAGATCGTTCACGAAATGCTTCCTTCAATCGAGTTTATGGGTCTCTGTGCGTTTACTTAACAATTTTGGCGGACGGCGGGTGGTATGATCTATGAATAACGCTCATGAATAGCCCTCATGACCTTGTGTCCCAACGATTGGAAAAATCCAATTTCTTGGTGACACTTTGGCATTATTAAATTCGCCTTCTAGTGATCACGACTTTAAGAAATGCCCCTTGTCTGACTTGTTCGTAGGTAGTAAGCAGATTTTTGTTTTTCCGAATGCGGTTTATAATGCACAGTTAATGGCTTGCGAATACCGCTTTAGACTAAGGCAAGAGTGCACAAAGTAAATATGTAACGCTTATCCATTTAGATCAGCCAGCCGCAAAATTATGAACGTCTAACTACGTGCGATGAATCGGTACTTGCACTTCGATAAACAACTAAAATGTTAACGGTGAAAGCTTATGCTTGTAAGTCATTGAGAAAAATTAAACCAACAATGGAGAAAGCGAAATATATTTGACGTTTCTACTTTGCTATACCATAAGTAGGACGAAGTCTAATCAGAATTACAACTAAAATCCTGCTACTCGTGAGTAATATAAATTAAATATAGCCTCTAGTTTCAAATGCTATGGATATAGCGTCTAGCGATAGGACGTCATCACCTCGCAGGCTAACCACTGTCAGTGACAGTGGAAGATAGGTGGTGCTATATCCCAGTTAGTTTGCAATTATGTAGTCTAGCCAACGTCCCCCATGACTCAGTTGCTTATCAGAATTATAAATGAAATCCTGCTACTCGTGAGCAATATTACACATATGTTTGATCAGGTTAATCCGAATACTGGATTTAGAATTGCTTAGGCAATTCGCTCGGATTAACGCACCCCTATATGCTCACTATCTTAATTTACACAGGTAATGCAACTAAATGCTCAAAGCTTTATATTAAACCCGAAAGATGTAATATTCTTATCTTCCTTTTTCCTCTCGCACATGAATAAAATTGCTCTAAGCAGTGAAAACCTGACATGTATTACCCGAAACTGTCCAGCAACATTGCGTGTCACTTGTCTGATTTTGGTTGATGGCTGTGATTGCTTCATCCAGTTTCACGTTTCTACCCATATATTGAACCCACCAGCTCCATGTCGTCTCCAATCTGTTCCAAAAGAACTGAGAATGTTCGTGTTCTGCTAGGAAACGTCTGTGTAAGCACCTGCTGATCTTCCATAAATGTACCTATTGCATCCCTGAATAACCCCAAATCATTGACAGGCTTGCATGCGTTAGCCTGTTGTCCATGTGAACATGGTCCGTCCCTTTGTGAGGATGGAGTCTCGATAGCAGGAAAAATAAAACTCGCAATAGGAAATTGTTCACTTTAAACATTTCCATTACTAAAATGGCGATGTCATCCACCACATTTAAACTACAGTGGTTACAACTTGATGTACAAAACTGAGACGTTTATGCTATTTGTCTCATGTCTTACTATCCTACTTCCTGTGTGTAATTCTTGTCTCTTCCGAAATTTTCTTTTCATTTATGATCATAAGTTAAACATAGCAGATATGCCAAATCGAAAAACGAAAACGGGGTCTCGAGGTAAACAGTAGTAAGATATGCCTGAGAAGAATATACATAATATGGGAATAAAACGATAGTAAACTAGCAACATGCTGTTCGCAATCCAAGTATCTCTGACTCACGGCTGACACACGCAAACGCATTTGAGCTGGCAGTATGTGAAGAAATTGTTAACTATAAAAAGCAGTCCCTGAAGAAAGCGCATGTGCTGTGCTTTGTTCTCATAATTAACAACCAAATTGTTTTCTCTACTTGATATACACGGTAAACATCAAAGTACTTGCGATTCCATATCTCTTTCAATAGCAGTTGTATTGCTTGAACGCAACCAACCACTTAGCAGTCAGTTAAGGCAACCTGGAGTTGCGGAATGTGTAATTCTAAAGAGATATACACCACCACCGGCATAAATAGAAAAAAACGAAATATATGATTGACCATTATTATGTTAGGCCAAGATATTTATGCTGATTTTAAAGAAGGGTTTAAATAAATTGTACTGGTCTATCTGCGTAGCAATGATGAGCTCCCAAACTAAACCACATTCCGAGGACAAAAATTGAAGGTGATAATGTTGGGAAACAACAAGATATTATCTCAGTGTTCCACTAAGAGGTTAGTTAGGGAGCAAACTGAACGAACGATAAGAAGGTAAAAAACCAATTGCGATGTAGTGTGACACATTGTGCTGATAAAACCAAACTAATGAACCCACACTCGTAGCAGTAATCATTGAAACGAGAAAACGCGCAGGTATCATGAAAGTCCCCAATTCACTAAAACGTCTATAACACTCTTTCAGTTTAGAGTATGAACTTACGTGATACTTCATGTCCGTAACTGTCAGCATGCCTATTTGTTAATGAGCCCACCTCAAGTATTTAAAAACGGTTGAATATTGTACTACAACATTTGTATTATGTGACTTGGCGTCGCTCATTGGGTGACAACATACGCAAAATGATATTGAGCTAAGCATCCCCTAGGAAATTGATGCAGACGGAATTTCATGTACATAACATAGTAACAATAACGAGTCCAAAGGTGCGCATTTTATCTGGCTAGCAAGCTGTTTCTTCGTACTTATGTCTTTCACACATGACTTGTCAATCCTTAGAATTTTGCCCGCATTATACCACTGATCCATGGTTCCTACAGTTCAATGTGCAGCTGACAAGGTAAAGTAAAAAGGTGAATGTTTCACCAAATTTATGTGAACGCTGTACAATGCAACGTGGCTTGTGTGCCTTAAAACAGCTTGAGGAGCACCGCTCAATGTATTGGAGTCTGGGCGTTGTGATAAGTTCCATTGAAGCGATGGTGTGGTGCTCAATGTGAGGAAGTACAAAACAGCCTAAGAATTACACATCTATTTTCTGGGTCTATAGCTGCTAAGTTAGATAGTCGTGGTAGGAAGTATTAGAATTTTCCTAGATCTTAATGAATCCGAATAGAAAACTTAAGCTACATTAGTCAATCAGTTACTGAGCCCGTTTCCTATCAGGACAATTCATGCATTGCCGTTTACAAGAAGTAAGCTAAGAAAGAAGTAGCCCTATTGGACAGGCGGAAAGATTTGCGCGCGATCAAAATTAAAGAAGCTAATTTGAAGTATGAATTAATATAGTTACTCACTGTTCGCTCTCAGTCAGCAGACTTAGACAAGTCCGGAAATGTACCAAACGCAGGTGTTTTGATCTGCTGGGTCTCCTCAGTGGTGTGCATTCCAGCGTATCACTGCCGCTTTCTGCTTTCACATGCACAGCTCGTAACTTGCATGACAGTAGAAGATGAGCAGGGCTCTATCACAGTCAAGTGGCAATCATGTAGGTCCGCCGCTGTCACCCATGGCGAAATGGCAATAGTTGCTAGAAGTCGCATCGCTGACGAGACCCAGAGAGTGGAAACACGGGCGACTGTCGCTTTCCCAGACAAGCTTAAGCCTGCTGACTGAGCTCGATGAACTATATCTAATCACACCATATTCTCAATACACATTATTAACTTATGTTTGTAGATGGTATTCAGATATGGAAGTAAGGGTTTCCTGTTGCCACTGAAGAGCCAAACATGCAGCTCAAATTTCTTGGACCTAAGCTTACTGATGGTAACTATTCGAAACCAAACCCAGGGTTCGGTAACACGGTGTGATACCAGCGTTGCTGCTCTTAAAGTAACAAAGCGCGGTTTTGTGCAATTCTAAGTGATCACATGACAAAAGTAAATAGTCAATACAGGTATAGGTTTACGTTTCCAAATTAAACGTGATAAGTGATGGACATGTTTTATTGAACAATTTAGCGGTACTTGGAAGGCTTTTAACAGTCAGAGTAACACGAGAACCAAAGCAATGTTCCTTTGTAAATCTCTCACCAGCTTAATTTTGTCCTAGATTGGGCAACACAGGCATTCCAGATGAAATATTTCACATGACACAAAAAATGCTTAGAATGGCCTCAAACGGTTTTCGGCCGTTGGATTTCCAAAGGAACTGCCATAGTGCCACAAAATACGGAAAAATCTACAAGCTGCCTTGTATTAATTATCACTCGATAACAATGTCAATGAGTAGACGACGCCCAGCGAATCCAGATTAGCGACAAGGGCGTCTTAAGTCCTTGGTCGAGACACATAAATCCTGCGCAAAGTGTGGAATACTCCCTAATTAATTAGCACGAACTTTGGCGTTAACTACTCTCATTTTCTATCCACAGCATGCGCAATCGTCTCTAAACCCCTAAACAGGGCAACGGCAGGAAATGTAATAAACTAGTGGGAATAGTTACATATAATAGCCTAATTAAGAGTAGAGATGTTAATGAAGTGAAAGCAGTCAATTATGCTGGATGAAAGAAAGTTGCTGCTAGGAGAGAATAAATGTATGGTGGATCAGTTGTCTTGGACTTGTCTTAAACGCGGACCCGGGTCAGTAGACGATTTCCAATGCAAAACAGTGGGTCAACTTTAGCCACTTCGTTAAGGCAGAGAGAAGACAGAGGTTGCAATATGTCAACATTTCTATTGTTCTCATCAGTCGCAAACACAATACGATCAAACACATAATGGATTATATACATGGAAAAAAGGGCACCACCAATCAAAATGTCACAGGCAAGACCATGGCAACCAAATTGATTGCCTAAGAGTTTCTGTGCACATAGCACAGGTTGATAAGCGTCAATTATCAACGCCTCACTAATTGCTAGCATTATCGGGTTTTTGTTACGTAATAACACTTTGAACGCTGTCTCGGGTTCACGTGATGACGGGTTGTCATGAGGTGCTTGGTGATAGACGATGTAGGGCTCCGGTTGTTTCTCAGATTCGTCCCATGTTGTTGCGTAATCACTTGTCCCTACCACTTTGGCAAGTGTTCAGCTACCCTCTGAGCTAACTGACGGTTTGTTCTGCCTATGTAAATGTCACCGCAACCGCAGGTGAACTGATAAAAAACATGAGGGGCCGAACTAACCGACGAGATGCTCTGGCGGTTAGAAGAACAAGTGCTCGCGTGGTCTGCCTGAGTCGCAACTGGGCTGTCGTGTAGGTTCGCGTTATGGCGGACCGGAGCTTTCGTCCGATGTCATTTGCCACATTGCCCCCTTGAACGACAAGAACAAATAAACCTTCTTTTTCTCAGCCGTCAACACCGGTGTTTTTATGCTGGGAGGTCTGCTGTGTATCTGAATAAACTTCTCAGGATATCCATTAGAAATTAAGGTCTTGCGTAGAAATTCTTCTTCGGCTTGTAACGTTTCGAGGCTACAAATACGCCTAGCCCGGTAGAAGAGAGTTCTCACTAGCCCGCGCATGTATGAGATCGGGGCAAAGCTTTGAAAATGAAGGTACTGTCCAGTCCAAGTCGATCTACGGTGAACAGTGCGCTGCAACGTACCTTCAGCCTGTCGCCTAAGGAGTATATCCAAAAACGTCAGGCAATGATACTGTTCCACTTCATGGGATACCGACAGATTAGGGTAAATCGAATTTAGGATGGTCAGCAGACGATTAAATTATTCTTTGAGAAATATATCCGCTCAGGTTCCTTCCCGCCGAGATTCGCCAACACCTTGTCTATGAACAGGTTACCGATTAACAACACCAATCTGACCATGATCGCGTCGGCGCATATCGACGACTGTCGTGAACGAGAACGGAAATTTCTCGAGACGCAGAGACGATTCGCTTGCACACTCAATCAGTTGCCGTTGGTTTGTCGATTAAAATTTGAGGCCTTTTCCGCCGAATTTCTTCGTCGCACAAGAGAAAAACAGTGCGAAGTCTGCAAGGTTCTCTTGATAAAGCCACCAATGCTTTTTTTCCTACTGATTGTTTGAAGCACATATACAATTTGTCCTCTGCTCAGTTCACACGCACTCAATTGGAAGTTCTCTCGCTTGGAATGAAATACCGACTGCCGCCAAAAGCGCTAGAAAAGATCACCATGCAGGCGCATTTTGAGTATCTGAATGAACAGCTCATTGACCTCACGCCAAGATCGACAGAAGATGCGGGTTCGTTTCGGGGGAAATTGGTAGATATTGCGAACCAGGTTCTGTGTACGCCGTCTACAATCTGAACACTATACGGCGATTAAGGAGTTGAAACAAATGAAGCACTAATGTTCCTGCAGCCGGATAAGGGATCGGGTATTGTAGTAATTGACAGGCCTGACTACATTTCGAAGATGGAGTCCATTCAGGGAGACACTCAGAAGTTCCAGCTAGATAATACACCGGAAAACAACATCCTGATGGAGAAGCAGGTAGCAAGGAAGCTCTAGATCCTCCTGCTACATGGTTACATCAATGAATCACAGTACAGGCATTTAAAACCGACCGGGACACAGAACCTAGAATGTGAGGCGCACCCAAGTTACACAAAGCGGGATTTCCGCTACGTCCGATTATGTGCATGAACAATTCACCTTATCACAATGTCGCGCGGTGGCTGGCCAAACTATTAGATCTAGTGCGTAAACTCCTCGCTACGTATTGCCTGAAAGACTCCTTTGAACTGGCTGAGACACTGGAACATTTGTCACTGAGTGCAGAGCTTATGTACTCAATAGATGTGGACTCCTTATTCACCAATGTACCTTTCCGTGAGACGGTTGATAATTTATGTGATTTTATCCTGAGTCAAAATCTGCCTGTTGGCCTGCCAGTGGGGTATTTAAAGGATATGATTCTATGGTGCACCGAGAACATACGGCTTAAATTTGAGGGGACCGCATACAAACAGATGGACGGCGTCGATATGGGCAGCCCGCTGGTACCAGTTTTAGCCGACATATTCCTCGGCATGATAGAAAGAAAAATTGCTGAGACATTAGTGAAGCGAAATTTTACAGACGATATGTGGATGACATTTTAGTCTTTACCAGAGGAGAACATTATAATCGGCTGCTGACCATCCTAAATTCGATTTACCCTAATCTGTCGGTATCCCATGAAGTGGAACAGTATCATTGCCTGGCGTCTTTGGATATACTCCTTAGGCGACAGGCTGAAGGTACGTTGCAGCGTACTGTTCACCGCAAATCGACTTGGACTGGACAGTACCTTCATTTTCCAAGCTTTGCCCCGATCTCATACATGCGCGGGTTAGTGAGAACTCTCTTCTACCGGGCTAGACGTATTTGTAGCCTCGAAACGTTACAAGCCGAAGAAGAATTTCTACGCAAGACCTTAATTTCTAATGGATATCCTGAGAAGTTTATTCAGATACACAGCAGACCTCCCAGCATAAAAACACCGGTGTTGACGGCTGAGAAAAAGAAGGTTTATTTGTTCTTGTCGTTCAAGGGGGCAATGTGGCAAATGACATCGGACGAAAGCTCCGGTCCGCCATAACGCGAACCTACACGACAACCCAGTTGCGACTCAGGCAGACCACGCGAGCACTTGTTCTTCTAACCACCAGAGCATCTCGTCGGTTAGTTCGGCCCCTCATGTTGTTTATCAGTTCACCTGCGGTTGCGGTGACATTTACATAGGCCGAACAAACCGTCAGTTAGCTCAGAGGGTAGCTGAACACTTGCCAAAGTGGTTGGGACAAGTGATTACGCAACAACATGGGACGAATCTGAGAAACAACGGGAGCCCTACATCGTCTATCACCAAGCACCTCATGACAACCCGTCATCACGTGAACCCGAGACAGCGTTCAAAGTGTTATTACGTAACAAAACCCGATAATGCTAGCAATTAGTGAGACGTTGTTAATTAATGCTTATCAACCTGTGCTATGTGCACAGAAACTCTTAGGCAATCAATTCGGTTGCCATGGTCTTGCCTGTGACATTTTGATTGGTGTTGCCATTTTTTCCATGTAAATAATCCATTATGTGTTTCTGATCGTATTGTGTTTGCGACTGATGAGAACAATTGAAATGTTGACATATCGCAACTTCTGTCTTCTTTTTGCATTAATGAAATGGCTAAAGGGGACCCAATGTTTTGCAATGGAAATCGTCTCCTGACCCACGTCCGGGTTTAAGACAAGTCCAAGAAAACTGAGCCACCACGCATATTAGTCTCTCTTACCAGCAACTTTCTTTCATCTAGCATAACTGACTGCCTTCTCTTCATGAACATCTCTACTCCTTCTTAGGCTTTTATACGTAACTATTCCACCTTTGTTTATTAAATTTCCGGCTGGTTTCCATACCGTTGTCCTGTTTTCACAGGTAGCCTGATTCCTAACAGCAACAAAACTATTCCGTTCTGCTTCAAATCGTTTGTCCTCCTGGACAGTCATCATATCGTAATCTGGCGGGGCCTTCAAATTCGGTCGTTGCTCTTTCATTGGAATATCATTTTGCACATCTCACTGAGGATTTTGTAATATTATATGAGTCTGTAAGACAACTTGTTTTCTTCTGAACAAGTATCAAGGTAAACCATTTCCTACACTGTCAACGATTTGAACACGTTACGCCTTATTGCCTGGAAAGTTGAGTCGACGGAAACCGCGAAACTAAAATGTTGGAGACGTTGTGCGGTACATCTAGTGTGCAAGTGTGACGACTGTAAAAGTCCTGATGATGCGCGCGCGGTATTGGCATAAAAAGCAGCGATCAGAAAAGGCGTTTTACTATCCTTTTCTCATAGAAACCGATCTTAATAGGTCATAATTTAAATACCAATACACAGGGTTAGACTCATAGAAATGCTATAATTTTGTTATAATGTTTTGATGAAATATCCCGCAACCACAACGAAATAAAAAACTAGGCAAATGTTCGCTTGATAAATGAAATGCAAATAAATTCATTTGTCATCTTCGTAAAAAATTTTAGCGGTCTGTAACTGATAACCCTTCAAATCAGGCTAAAATTTCCCCAAAGTCTTGTTATGTATATAAGTATTAGAACAAACTCGTGCCAATATCGCTACGTTTACTTACGCACCAATACGTTGCCCTTATTGGAAAGAGACACCTACTGTACCTCCCAAAATCGCAATCATCAGTTTCCTATTTCGGACGTCCGTAGTGGCCTGGAGTTTTTTCTGTATGATGTGTAAACTATTACCAAATTATAATTTCATATGCACCAAGGGAAATTAAGTAGTGTATCTGTCGCCAAATATCCAGTTTCGTTTATATACACGGAATTCGACCTCCGCATTCCGGCTTCTACGTTACCGGAACATTCTTCCTTTCTTTTCCCTAATTAGCTTTGATTGGGTGCCGTTTTAGCCAAGCGAAGCTGTACCTTTCGACAATAAATGTGCACCTCACCTTATGTTTACTTGGGTTTTCCCTCTCCAACCGTTTGGCAGTTGTGCGAATTTGGCCTCCCTCCTTCGATCTCGCTATAATTGGCGACCTTGCCTACGGATACTTGCGTTAAGCCCGGTACTAACATTCTTTTTCTAGATGTGAACGTATATGCTGCTCGTTTCCTTCATTCTCTCTATATTTAGACAGGCTGATTTATTTTTGCTCTTGAAATTTGTACATGGACGTTGTACTTTCAGACGCTGACACCAACATAAGTGTTGTACCGTGCCAAATCGGTCTTTTCGTGAAAGAATCTGGAAAGCTGGTTTGCTGGACTCGAGTCCATATTTCGGTGTATTATGTAAGATCTGAAAACGTCAAATATCTCCTCGTCGTCCCAGCCCTTCCTCCGCAGATTGTTGATGATCTCGATGAAATTTTAGGTCACCTCTGGTCACAGCAGACTTGCGCGGCGAACAGAGATGCTGTTTTAACAGAAACTACTATTTCAGACCACCACCGCTCCACCAAGTTGCTTAGCGAATCCGTGCTAGCTGATTTGAAACCAACTCAGTTCATGTGAAAGCTGCAGAGTCTAGCCAAACCAGTCACCGTTGATAATCCGTTTCTTTAAGAAATATTGATGAGCCGCCTCCCACGCGAGTTGTTTAACATCATTTACGCTAATGGAAACATTTCTCTATCTCAGATAGCCAACATGGCTGACCGTATCTGGGAAGCGTGGAGCCAGATTGCGCACATCTAGTCAGCCTCGTACGATAAGATCGCGCAGTTAGCATCAACCGTTGCTACGTTAAACAAACGACTCAAGGAAATAGTATCTTTAGAAAATACCGGAAAGAACCGCTCTGGAAACCGATTTCGTTTCTCAAGTTAAAAGTGTCCTTCACGATCCCCATCTAAGATATCTAACCATTGCTGGTAACACAGAAGATTTGGTGAGAATGCTAAATCTTATCGCACACCTTGCTTATTCTCAGGTAAACGGGCGGAACAACACCTTGAGACGACGGATGTTGTTAGTCGCCACAGTCACCTTCGCTTCCTCAACGATTGCGAAACGTGGGTTCACTACTTACTGGATACTGGCGCCGATGTTAGCGTCCTACACTGCGATAAAGGAACCCGAACGCGAAGGTGGTAAGTTCACTGAGCACAGCAAACGGAACCACCATTTTTGTGTACGGTAACCGCTTGTACACGCTTATGTTAAACTTAGGACGCTCTTTCAAATGGATTTTCCTCGTCACAGCTGTTCAGGTGCCAATATTTGGCTTGGAATTCCTGCAGAACCTCAACTTGCTTGTAGACGCGGAGCACCGCCGTTTAATCAGTCGTCATACGAACTTGGCAGTTATAGGCATTCTGAACGACATTGAGTTAATCAGTCCTGTATACGCCAACAATCGAGCTCACCAATTGACCAGATGTTTAATAGCAACTTCGCGCAAGTTTTACTTTTAATGGCATGGTTGCAATTCATAACCAATGCTGCAAATCATCAATTGGTTACCAAAGATCCGCCTGTATTCGCCAAAGCCTGGTGAATGAGCCCCCGAAAAGCTGAAGATTTCTCGTTCAGAATTCGAGCATATGCCTAAGCTAGGCCTCTTTCGCCCATCTATTAGCCCGTGATGCTTGACGCTCCACATCTTTGCTGGAAAGTCCGGCGACGGGCGTCCATGCGGTGATTATGGCGCGATAAATAACGTAACTGTTCCAGACCGCTAACATATTCCTCACAACCTGGACATCACAGCCAGCTCGCGCTGCACCCGTTTCGTGTTTATCACCAGATCTCAGTCGCATAGGATGATACATTATAGACTACAGTAATCACGCCGTATATGCTCTTCGAGATTTTGCTTATGCCCTTCGGCTTTCGCAACAGTCTAGAATTTTCAACGATTCATCGATTTCATCTACCCTTATATCGACGATATGTTAGTCGCCTGCGCTTCCCAAGAACAACAAGCGGAACCCCTAAAGATCGTTTTCTATAGTTTAGCCAAAGATAGCATTACTGACGAAGCAGAACATTCATATTTCCGCAACCCTCCGTCGAACAGAATGGTATAGAGTCTCTAGACGATAGAGTTTGCACCATCAGAGACTTCGCAGTTCCGAAAACGTTGGTCGATATTCACAGTTTTAACGGTATGATTACTCACATCTGAAGTTGTTCCACACTTCCCCGCCCTGTTAAGTCCACTTACCCATTTGCTTCACGGAAGTAAAAACAGCAACGTTGTACTGACCACTGCTGCCGCCGAAGCACTCGAGGCCAGCAAAATGACCTTAGCCGACTTCCATATGCTTCATCAATTTGATACGAACGCCCAGCTCAGCGTTGTTGTTGTCGACGCATCGGACATCGCCATTGGCGCCGTCCTAAAGTAATGTACAGATAGATACTGAAAGCCAGTTGCTTACTACGCCAGACGCTTAGAACTTGCCAGACTGATGTATAGCACGTTCAGACGTAGAATGATTGCTGTCTACTTTACCGTTCGACATTTCCAGCACGTCCTTGATGGTAACACGTTCCTCATCTTCACTGACCGTAAGCTGCTTATTTACGCTTTCCGAATTTCATCAGCTCGACACTGATCAGTTAAGGTCCTTCAGCTCGATAATATGGCCATTTTGCTACTGATCTACGACACATCTCAGATCATAATGGCCACGTTACTGACGGCCTTTCTCGCCTGTCTATAATTAACATCGTCGGGAAAGCAATCGATCTATTTGCCATGGCTGCGGCAAAACAAGTCGACACCGATTGTCAATCCGCCTTATCAGATCGGTCTTTCAAAATCTCACCGTAACCGCTGCCGCCATCCGATGGCACTATTCTTTGCGACACATCCACTAGACCTACTCGTCCAATAGTGTCCGATTCTTTTCTTCGCAATCACTTTGACACTCTTCATCCCGTCGCTCATTCAGCTATAAAAACCAAAGTTGAGCTCATTTCCGAACGGTGTATCTGGTCTGGCATGCAGAGCGACAGTAGGATCTCGGCACACAAATTACTAACTTATCAGAAGGCCATGATTCAGTGACATATGTCCGCTCCAATTTCTGACCGCTTCGCACTTGTCCTTCACAAAATAGTTGGACCGTTAGCACCAGCTAAGAGTATGATCTATATCCTGACCATGACAGATGGCTGCACCTGTTGGCCGTAGGCTATTCCGATTCCAGATATCGTAACCGAAACCCTCACACGAGCTTTCGTGTACCGCTGGGTCGCTGCTCACGGATACTTTGTAACCGTGACTACCCCTAGATGTCTAAAGTTGGAATCTAGCATGTTCTTAGAGACGCGCATATTGCTAGGCATTACCCGTTATATATATATATATATATATATATATATATTTTTAATGACGGTATTCGTGTGGGAGTTAAGCGTCAATACATCTGCATGATCCAAGTCTATATGAAGGATAACCTGGCATTTGGATGCAGTTATAATGTGCATGAACCTCTAGATACATTAGGTGGACTGTTTGCCTCTCCCGCATCCTACTAACATAAATATCACAGCAAGTAAGCGATTGGATGTAAAGAAACAATATTTCCGCAGGGAAAATTCTTTACACTGCAAGGATTGTCATCGCAAGGATCTCAACGCTCGAGCATCAATTTCAAGTAAATAAGTTAAGATAAATTTCACTCCGCTCCAGTTTGCTTAATAAGCTTTTTGCTGACGAGTTATCTAAATCCTAGTTGGTCTGATGCCAAGCGCCTTGGTATTCGCCAAAATGGAGTCGGCAACTTTGCCTAGTTGCAACGTACACACCATTATTTGAGACGAATACCAACGCCCTCCGTGTGTTCTATCCGTTAACGATCGTGCAGTCTAAATAATAGTATGGCCAACTTGTCTGCTTCATGGTGTAAACATTTGTGCTAAGTAGCAAAAATGGGCTGGTAAAGTTTTAACCGGTGTACAGCAGAAGATTTGAGAATAAGATTGCGACATTGCAGCAAGTGTGGGTTGTAGTGCCCCAAAGGATAACTGCTATCTTTCATGTACAAATTACTTGTTGGCTGATTGTACATTATTCCTTCTTGTTTTAATCTTCCTTAAAACCGGCTCGACACTCGACCGCCTTGGCAGTTCCCGCGCTCGCGTGTTCGCTCTCGTCTCGCTTCATCCGTCCACTTCTTATTGTAGCCCATCGAATACAGTCCGCTGTGTCCGACTCCGATTGCCTTCTGATTGCCGCGTTTAATTCCGTGCATTGTCTCGGACTAGTATTAACTAGTCCTTCGGGTTTTGTATGTCCGAGTTCACCGTTCATGTCATATAGGATCGAACTTTGGTCCATCCTTTTGAAGTTTGGCCCAAAACTGCTGTCCTCCTTCATTACATGCTTTCAAGGAGATCTTCTGACTCCGGAGTACACGGACCAGGTAAATAGATTTAGTATTCACATTAAGATACAGCCATATCCAACTTGTATAATCATAAGCATTAAACTGTCTGGACTAGCAAAATCGTAACTATTAGTGGATTTCCTGCGTTTTTAAATGTAGTTCTGTTCAAAGCGAAATGGATCGATTTCTTTCTCCTTGGGTTTCAGCAGAATAATGTGGCTGTCTCACTTCTTTTGTCGTGTGTAATGCATAACTGGCAGGTACTTACCTTTATAAACTCGAGCAACTCTTATTTAGGAAAAATAAAAAATGCTTTAGTCCATTTTGTGCTTACAAAATTTTTTTAATTTTAAGTAAATTTTATATCTGCCTCATTTTCAGCGCTTGCTTTTGTTGCACCAAAATCCAACCGGGCGCAAAAGCCCCAGAATTGGACTAAATGCGGGATATGGTTCAATACAAATGTAATGAGCTTAACTCACTGTAGGAACTTTGTACATCTTTCTATTCACCTTAAATTAGCGTCAATTTATTTTATTCTGTTGCGTCACATATTACGCTGTCACTTATCTAAAGCTTCTCAATTGGATTACTTTCCTCGTTACATCAGCTTTTGTCATGAGTGACGAACGGCTCATTTTTCCGGAATGGTCTCTGCAGGTCGTGTCCAACGTATGATACGCAGTAGTAATGAAGAGTTTTTGAACATGTTTTCATATTCGTGTGCAACAGCAGGTATGCACCACATTATTTCGTTCGCGGTATTCTTTAGCTTCACCACCCAGCTTGCGCATGCAGGATTATTTGGTCGCTGAGGAACCTCTCAATGTTAGCACTTATTTGGCTGTTTTGCAAGAAATGAGCTTTTACCTTAACGGCAAATATCTCTGTAGGAGGCACCGAGAAACGTATTGGGGTCCGTGAAGCGAAGAAGAGGCAGGATATAATTTGCCTTAATATCAACATCATCATCATTAGACATGTTAGCTGCAGGTAGAAAACACCTCAGCTATTGTGCCGCAATACAAATTATAAGAAGAAGAAAAATCAGTGGCACGCCGTTTGAGTCCCCAGTAACGGACGGACATGGTTCCGAAGAGCTAACAGCCGGCTATCGTGCCGCAAAAAGTTATTTTATGCCTAACGAATGCGATCGTGATTGGATGGGAGGCTAAGCAGAAAGGGGTACAAAGGAACTCACAACACAAACGCAGCTAAGGTCGGCTCATATCCATAATATCAAGTGTGTCCAACCAAACTTTGGTTGATGTAAAGTTCGAGGAAGTTCTTCGTGAATACTTTCAGGAAGAAGAGCACTCAGTAGCGCAGATTAAGATCTTACAACGCCATTTTCTGAGTTTACATTCCGAGTTGACGGCATCTTCCAGCACACTCCTGCACATACTTCGTGACTTCCTCCAAGTCCACATCATAAGTGGACAGAATGTGCGCATTATAATAGAAGTGTGATTGCGACGCATTTTCTAATGCAATAATATTCCACCAACCCAAAAATTGCACCGTATATTCATATCGATGTACCTCTACTATAGTTGCGCACAGACGTCCTGCGGCTGGCCACAGTGACAGGTAAATCCGAAACCGGATGCAGCTAACAATACGTGAGTATATATATACATATATATACAAATATATTTATATATATACATATATATATATTCAAGTACGGATGTGGCAGTAAAGTTTTCAAGCAACGACGACTACGTCGGGAGGATTGAGGCTGTCGTCTACTTGAGTAGCAAAAGCAAGACAAATAGCATAAGAGCATGGATGGAAAGGGTGACCCAAATGAAATGCGTACGGCATTTGTTGGAGCAGAAAACGGTATAATGAAGCAAAATAGTGCTGTATCTGTAAGAGTGAGACTAAGACTTGCAGAGGTCTCCGTTGTCTGAAACCAGTCAAATGCCAGGGACTGGTAATTAGGTTAAGGGCATACATAATTACTGCTGGTAGATCAAACGAAAAGTGGGGGTCGAAAAGTGAAAGATGAATAATGGGCAAATGGAAATACTGCATATAGTTTGCAGGTAAAGTGAAAGAGCATATAGCTGTACAGCAAGAAACCTAACCGACCGAAGCGTCAAGGGACTACATTTGTCAGCGGAAGGTCCCGGTAGGCATTGTATAATACTAGTAAAATAAAAGGATTGGAAACAACAGGAGCAGAAAATGTACCAGATATGAATACGGTGCTACAGCGGCAAACCTAGAAAGAGAATTGGGCTGTTTTGATCAAAGAAATGCGAGGGGAAAGAAGCCATCGCAATGAGGCTGGATCTTACCGTATTGCGATGGTTTGTGTGCCTCAGTGATCCATTGAGCTATGCTGGGTGGTGCTTTTGCATCTTCAGAGCCACTCATACCATATTGGTCACTGGTTAGAGGCCAGACAAACTCAGCCTCCTTGTCCTCCAGGTTAGGGGTTGGAATGAGGATGTCACCTTATTCCTTAAAACGGACTCCTTGTAGCCCAACGACAAACCCGCTGCCTTGCGGTCAGGTTTTTGAACCGAAGGCTTTGCTTGAGAAGCCTAATCGTTCTCCTGTCTAGCCCTGGGCAACCTGACAGTATGCTGCCCACGCAATACAATGAATCCTTCCTCAAACAATTTAATGATGCTCCGCAGAGGATAATCAACGGTGTCTTATCTGCTGCATGGGGCAGGGTGGATAGTGGTTTGGATGCTACTGTTCAAGCCTTCCCGTCTTCTAATTCCCCTTCTCTCGCTTTTTCACCCTTATCGTCTCGTTCCAACTTTAATTATATCCACCCGTGTTTTCAACCCCTCAGCCATAGACGAAACAGTCTGATCCCCATCACCTCCAAATTGCTTGCCTCTGTCATCCTTCACCGACTGACTGACACTCGTGAAAGCCAGGTTCGTGAAGAGCTAGCTGGATTTCGTCGAGGTCGTGGCTGCATTGACCACAAGTTCACCTTGCGTCAGTTGTTGGAGCACTGTAATACATATTGGCGGCTCACTGTTGTCGTGTTCCTCGATATCAAAGGTGCATTCGACTCAGTGGATAGACATGCACTTTGGGACTGTCTACCCAGGAAAGGTGTCCCTGAGAAGTATGTGTATATTATTCGAGCATTATGTGCGCGTAGCTCGGGCAGAGTGAGGGATTACGGCAAGTTGTCCTCGCCCTTTAATATCTCCATCGGCGTGAGACAAGGATGCCCGCTGTCACCTTTCCTCTTCAACTTCGCTGTTGACGAAGTCATGGAAATCGCGTTTCCAGGACACGACTTAGAAGGTGTGGATCTGCTCCCAGGAGAACGACTTCTTGATTTAGAGTATGCTGATAATATTGCACTAATCTGTGACAGCTCACAAACGTGCCAAGCGGCACTAGACTGATTAGCACTAGTTGTCCGTCACTTCTGGCTTTGCTTCGCACCCTCGAAGTGCAAAGCGTTCCTCCAAGATTAGTCGGGACCGCCTCCTACGCTGACCCTTGGCGGGGATCAACTAGAAGTCGTTCAAAAATTCAACTACCTGGGAAGTTGTATCAGTGCCCGTGGGATTGAAGATGAGGTCGCGAATCGTATAGCAAAAGCTCGGGGCGCTTTTGCTAACCTTCGCCACTTATGGCGCCGGCGCGACATCACTCTTGCCCTGAAGGGCAGAGTGTACAATGCAGCGGTACGTTCGACCCTACTGTACGGTTGTGAAACCTGGCCGCTTAAAGCAGCGGACCTGAAGAGGCTAGTCACGTTCGACCACCGGTGCCTTCGTAATTTAACTCACTTCGGGTGGGAACACCGCGTGAGCAACGACTGTGTCCGACGCTTTGTTTATGGCACAGGAAAAGGGAATGAACCGCTCAGCACCGTTATTTCACGCATCAGGCTCCGATGGCTCGGCCACGTGTTACGCATGCCAGCCCACCGACTCCTGCGACGTGTGTTGTTTTCGCGCCGAAGGTGTGGATGGAAGAAGAGGAGGGGTAGCCAAGCGATAAATTAGTCAAGAGGAATGAAGGCCCTCACTTCGGAGCTGGTCTCGGTTGGAGCGTCTCGGCTCCATGGTTGGGGTCCGAAAGACGATGAACACGTTTGGTTGGACACACTTGCTGATATGGCTAGGAGCCGACCTCAGTGGCGTTCGTGCTGTGAGTTTCTTTGTCCCACCCCATCCCTCTTAGCCTCCCCCACCAAACACGATCTCATTATTTAGCCTTATAAAATTTTGCATAGTAATTTTTTGGTGCACAGCAGCCGGCTGGTAGCTAACCGGAACGATGCCCATCCGTTACCGGTAGCTCAGCCAGCTTGCACCAGTTGCTTTGTCTCCTTTTTTCTATGTATTGCGGTACAGTAGCTGAGGTGTTCCCTACTACAGCTAACGTGTAGTATGATGATGATGATGATGATGAGGGGAAAGAAGACGAAAATAGTACCACTTTTATGTAAGCATTTCAGTGGGGTTGAAAGGAAGGAATAATATGAAATACCACCTTAAGGGGAGCTAACCTGAGTGTAATCAAGTATGGGAGGAGTCACAACAGGAACTGCCGCTTTGTTGACGGTGGGGAAGAAATCAGTAATTGTAACGAATAAAACATGCGAGCATCGTAATCTATATAAAGGATGATGAGGGTTAAAGTTCAAGTATGCAACAGGGAAGCTCTTAAGTTGTCTGACAATGTATATTAGAGCGTTAATGGTACTGCAACTGCCTGGAAACCGAAGATAAGCAAGCCATGTGTACAAACATGATGGGCGCTACCACTTAGTTGTCCAAGGAAATGAGTACGTTAGTAAGAGGCTGAGAGCAACCAGGGAGAAGGAGGAGGTGCAATAATACAATCACTGCAAAGCAGAGATAAAATTTGGAGTCGTCAATGGTTTTCTACCTTCCGGAGTCGTAAGATAGGTCAGAACTGCACAAACACTCCTGAGGATAAACGGATTAATCGCCAATTAAAAGGCAAGTTTGTGAACAGTTGCTGTCATAGAGATTATGGTAGGCACAGATGGTACGATGACCAGGTGCAATGCACGTCAGAGGGTGAGACGAAGTTTTCGGTAAAGCAGATAACGGGATGCAGTGGTATCATAGCTCTAGAAAAGTATATTAGACAGGGAAAAGGTTTCAAGAAGCGTAGCCGATGGGTGTACCAAAAACAAAGAAGCGAGCAATAGTGAACAATAACAACAAAGAAGAAAATGGGACCGGTTTGATAATGGAGCGAATTAGCCTTGTGTTATGGAGTAAATAAGTATCCATACAATCAGACGCACGGAAGCAAAGGCATCAGTGGTTTTCTACCGGTTTGGAAACCGAAGGTTGCGCGGACAAGACTAGTTGGCAGTGGCTCATTCGTATAGTTGTCAAACGAATTGGAATATTTAAGTAAAGTTTATGCGAAGGAGGAGAGAAGCGGATATGTTGGTTAGATGAACATAAAGGTGTCTGGCTTCAGGGGCGTAGAGCTGATCGAGGCTGGTGAAATGAGCCTAGGTCATGAAAAACAATGTTTTTATGTTGACTAAAGGAACACAGTCAATGATTTTAAAAAAGGCGAGCAGCAAACAAGTTGAAAATAGTGTGACGAAGTCAAATGGCCAGTAAAGAAGAAATTTTGGAGCTTGGACTTCGAAGCAGCGGTGCCAGTGATCATAAACGCGTCACACACTGAAAGGTAATTAAAACCTGCATAGGTACCTTATAATATCTTATTGGCTTTGTTAAGAAGGCGATTGGCCACACCAGGCTAGTTCATGGGATGCTCTGCCGGTTAGAGGTTTGACGAACGGGAACACATGGGTATGAGGCTATAAGAATTAGTAGAGGCGGATATGGAGAGTAGATGATGAACAATTAGCGTGTCATAAGCGATGAAAGGAAGATATCGTTACGTGATAGATTAGACTATATAGTAACGTCGGTTGATAGAAACCTGTCTGGATTCAGGAAGCATATGGCGAGCAGCATCGCCTAAAGACTACCAAAATGTGGGGCTTGTGGAGGCCTCGATAGTGAGTAAAGGAACCAAATATCTAATTAATAAACTGGAAAATCCAAAGCATGCAATGTTATTGGCGCGAGGGGATCACACCTGGAGATTTGTATACCACGTAACCAAAACCAGGAGCGACAGTGATGCTTTGATAATGTTTCGACTAGCATTGACTTTAGGTGGAACGAATTATAAAGAGCGACATTAAATGAGATGGAGGTGGCATGATGGTGAAGATGAGAGGGGAATAAGTATGTTGTGGTCAAATCAAGTGAAAATAATTTCCATGCATATTCATGGGTACATGTTTAGCGTTCAGACCACCACCGTGGAAAACTGGGCGATGATAACGATAAACAAATTGGGAGAAAATGCAAGTTATGCACAATTTCACTGCATCGACCGCTTCCGCAAAATCTTTCTGATTTACAATGTGTCAAAAACAAACGCGATAAATAAGCCGAGACAGTACTGCGATACGATAACGTACTGGAAGATAAATGTTTGAATTGCAAAAGCGCAGAAAATAATATGAGTGTTTTTAAGGAGCAATTTGAAATGCATCAAAATGGCTAGTTAGTATCCTATAAGAAAACGTATTGCAAGCATCAAGGTATTTAGCATTAATCAAATCTATTAAAGTATCTCCAAACAAGCCGATGCGTCTAACAATGTGCTCCTTAGAGCAAACCCATAAGATGTAGTCTTTCTGAAGCAGTCCAGGGAAGATGCCAGAACAGCTGTATAAGCTTTGAGGAATAATGCAACATGGCACAAACTTGTATGTTAAAAACCCATGTATTTAAAAAACCTTACATCTATGGGTATAAAAATGATGTTTGCTAACGATTTGAAGAATTTCACGGGCGTGCTCGGACCAAATGATGTTCCGGGACAAAGAGACGCTGCGAAAACTGACAGTGGAAGCTCTTGTCTAGGATTTCCGTTCCCAGTGAGAGTGGGATATCACTTAGGAAGTGGGAATTATTGCAGTAAAACATATTACATCGTTGCATTTTGAAGTGTTGTGTGAGGTTTGTATGAAGACCGCTCCACCAGATCTTCCAATCAACCTTGTATTGAAGAGGAGCCTTGAATGTTAGGATCCATACATTGCAGCACAGAAGCATCAACTTAGTTGTACCCTATAAATGTGGTTTGGATAGAGAGACCTATAATATATAGGGAAAATAGGAAAGTGCTATGATTGTTTACTACAAAACACCACAGTCCACACGGACAACACAATACTTCTTACCGTTTAACTGATGAAATGAGTACGAGGTGTAAAATAATCACGCAGCAGATTGAATACGCATGGCTGAACTACATTCTTCGATCGTAGGTTGAGCACCATTGACTGATCCTAGCTTCTGAAGGCATTCGAATAACCAAGGAAGAGAAGCAGTATGGCTTTACATTATTGATTTAGTGCAAAGGCTATGGAATAGACACTATATGTCACTGCATCCAATGTAGAGCGCCGAACTCTATCCGCAAACTGTTACATATCGTCCCCAGCGGTGGCTACAAAATTTCGCGCAATTGACAGTTAATCGAAATGTTTCGGACGCCATGATGTAAATGCATTAGGACAGTATATTTAAGATAGGAATGTGGAACTGGAACTATACCGGCCGATATCTAAATGACCGGTTCACACCCATTGTGGGGCATTTGTTAAAGAGATCTATCCAGAGGAATTTGTAGAAACCAGCACACACTTCCAAGGCTATTGGTAATAGAGCATCCGAAACACTGCCTTTGTTTGACTTAATATCTTGAGTTTTTGTTAGTATTGTTTTGGTCGTAGGGTACAGTTAGACTTGCTCTAACCAATAAGAGCAAAGGAGTGATATTTGTGGCTAGGAAGCTAACCAATATTCAGTTTTTCTACATTCGCTTCACAGCGATCTGTTTGCGGAAATTCCTACGCAAGAGCATCTTCGAAAGCCTCAATAGATCACAACAGTATTGGTTGCGTAGAACCGCTTCGAGGCATCAGTTATTCAGTATTGTTATCTCAGAGTTAATTACTGTGGTTAAGCTCCTGATAATTGCAGCAACCTTGCACTTTTAAACCCATGCTCCCGTGCATTGAACCCGCTTTAGAAATGGTTATGAAAATCGGTCCTCCCTTAGGTACATCGTTTCAACGGGGCAACACAAGTAAAAGGATTACTTATGTAGTCTGTAAGATGATTAAATTAAAACCATAGATCTTCATAATTGAAGAAAAAGAAGCACTCAAAGAGACCTAGTTTTGAGCGTTGTGATATTGTCGAAGACACAATTTAGCCGTTTGATAATATTGAAATGGCTTCTACTGTTTTACTCTTTATTTTAAAGTCGCCAGGAACATTAAAGGTAGATCGAACTAATTTAAACAGAAGGTATAAGAAACACGGTAGTGGAAAAGCTTTAACTGAAGCAGATGTGTCAGGAGCAAAGTAGATGTTTGCGGCGGGGACTCATTAAATGCTGCATGGGAACATCGGATTGCGTTCAACGAACCAGCAAGTTATGGAAGTCAATAAATAGGTGAATGATAATGACGCTAAATTGCACCAGAAATGATTGACGTCAATTATAACGCTGCCAACACTGAACTGGGAATTTTTGGGTGGTCAGATCAGATGAGAAAATAAACACTGACTTTAGTAGCACCACATCAGTGTGGAAACAACTTTCTTGCGATAGAATTATTCCTTCATTTTCAAATTTATTTTGATGCAAAAGAGAACTGAGGTCTCTGGTTTTTAAGAAGTGTGTGTGCACTACCGGAAACAATGGGCGGGAATCACGTGTTACTGACAGAAAAACGACTGCGGCCAGATTGCCAACCATCACAATGCTTTCACTTTTCCCAATAATACTTCATGAGCCCCTTAAAGGTGTTCCTTACGTTATGACGGTATTCCATGCATTACGGAATTAAGGAAGTAACAGAGAGCGGATAGTGAAATCGGTGAAATGAACGTACGTTCGCATAACCAACGAACCAATAGAAAGTGAAAAGACATAGTCTGGAGCAAGATACACGTTTATTGTCGAAAATACAGGCTCGCTTGACTAACAGGGCACCCAAAGTAAGGATATTCCGGTAACCTAAGTGCTTGAATGCGGCTGCCGAATACCAGAAGTGTGTGTATCTAAACAAAACTGGTTCGCAAGTGACAGGCACACTGTATAATTTCCCTTGATTATTTTCCTTGCAATTATTTTACACATCATGCATGGAAATCGCCGGGTCACAACACAGCCCCCCTCCTGAAAGGGAAACCGTAAGTGACCCTTCCATCTACTTGAGGACTGTCCATCGCCAGCCATCATTCTACGGACCAAATGCTGAGACCTGATGCAGTTGCCGGGGAAATGCTAGCGCGATCGCGCCCAACGGGCTCCCAAGCATGTGCTGCCTACGGGTGTCAAATAAAAGGAACGAACGTAGTGTACAATCGCAAAACATTTGGAAACCTGATGTCCTGAGATTTTCAAGAGTTTGAGATTTGGGATATGAGAAATCAGTAAAAGTGGGTGGTCAAGCACGCGCAAATGACTAGAACAAACGAAAAGCGTAAACAATTATCAATTGCGATAAGGGAACAAAACGCGGCTCATGTAGTGTTTTCACAAGATTTTTAGGGTTTTGAAAACTTTTTGTAGTTTCTTTTACGTTTCGGGCCGGCGGAAAGATAAAAGTACGGAAAAATGACGTCAATATTTTAGCTGCGCCGGTTGGTGAACTCGTCTACCGGACGTGGTGGACTTTCGCGGTTCCGCTGTGGACGTGTTGGAGTTAGCTGTGTCGTTTCGCAAGGTCTGTGGTTGGGCAGCTGGTGTGCCATCCGATTCGGCTGGAAGCAGCAGGACTACTGAGCTCTGATCGGCCTCCAGTTTGTCAGAGGATCCGAAATGAGTGGCTTTGTGTCAGTCGATGGTAACGACTTCGCGTTTACCGTAGCGTTTAATAATAAAGGCATGGTCTATGCGTTGAATGTGCTTAAATAGCCTTTCGTATAGGCGTTCTAACGGTCTGTAAATGCTGTCGAGATGGACGAAAACGTGCAAGCAGCAGTGTAACTCTTCGGTAACCAAAAATGTACGCTCGTTTTCCAGTTGTTTGAGTGTGCGGGATAAGCGTAACTTAGCCGCAAGTTGTTGGGTATTAAAAGCATCGTACCGATAAGATTTCGGAACGGAGGTGAAGAAATCTCTAGGAAGTCATAAAGTTTGTCTATAGACTATTTCAGGAATAGACGTTCGAATGTCGGTTTTAATTGCTGAGCGGATGTCAAGCAGTACCCCTGTAAATGCTTCAGTCCAGTTGGGGGTGTCGACCCCACTATGGGACGTTTAGAGCTGTCTGTGGAAACGCTCTGCCATACCATTCAAAGCATGCTGGCAGGCGGCTGTGCGAATACGATGATTGCCTAACACTTTTTGCGTCCCCAAGAACGTGCTAGATTCCAACTGTGGATTTCTAGTAGTAGTCACGGTTACAAAGTATCCGTGAGCAGCGACCCAGCGGTAAACGAAAGCTCGTGTGAGGGTTTCGGTTACGACATCTGGAATCGGAATAGCCTACGGCCAACAGGTGCAGCCATCTATCATGGTCAGCATATAGACCATATCTTAGCCGGTGCTAACGGTCCAAATATCTTGTGAAGGGCAAGTGCGAAGCGGTCAGAAATTGGAGCTGACATGTGTCACTGTACCATTGCCTTCTGATAAGTTGGTAAATTGTGTGCCGAGATCCTACTATCGCTCTGCATGAAAGACCAGACACACAGTTCGGGAATGAGCTCAACTTTGGTCTTCATAGCTGAATGAGCGACGGAATGAAGTGTGTCAAAGTGATTGCGAAGTAAGAAATCGGGCATTATGGAGGAGTAGGTCTAGTGGATGTGTCGCAAAGAATAGTGCCATCGGATGGCGGCAGCGGTTTCGGTGAGAATTTGAAAGACCGACCTAATAAGGCGGATTGACAATCGGTGTCGACGCGGCCATGGCAAATGGATCGATTGTCTTCCCGACGATGTTAATTACAGAAAGGCGAGAAATGCCGTCAGTAACGTGGTCATTATGATCTGAGATGTGTCCAGATCAGTAGCAAAATGGGTCAAATTATCTAGCTGAAGGACTTACTGATCAGTGTCGAACTGATGAAATAAGGAAAGCGTAAATAAGCAGCTTTCGGTCAGTAAAGATGAGGAACGTGTTACCATCAAGGACGTGCTGGAAATGTTGAACGGTAAAGTAGACAGCAATCATTCTACGTCTGAACGTGCTATACAACAGTCTGGCAAGTTCTAAGCGTCTGGTGTAGTAAGCAACTGGTTTTCAGTATCTATCTGCAATTTATTTAGGACGGCGCCAATGGCGGTCCGTTGCACCGAAAACAAAGCTGAGCTGGGCGTTCGTATCAAGGTGATGAAGCATATGGAAGTCGGATAAGGCCTTTTTGATGGCATCGAATACTTCGGCTGCGGCAGTCATCAGTACAACGTTGCTGATTTTACGTCCGTGAAGCAAATGGGTAAGTGGACTTAACTGGGCGGGGAAGTGTGGAACAACTTTAGATGTGATTAATCATCCCCGTTAAAACGGTGAATAGCGACCAACATTTTGGGAACTGCAAAGACTCTGATAGTGCAAACTATGTCGTCTAGTGACCGTATACCATGCTGGTCGACGGAGGGTTGCAGAAATACGAATATTCTGCTTTGACAGTGATGCTATCGGCGTCTAACCTATAGAAAAGGATCTCTGGGGTTCCGCATATTGTTCTATGGAAGCGCTGGCGACAATCACATCGTCGATATAACGGTAGATGAAATCGACACATCTAGTGATGGAATCGATGAATCGTTGAAAATTGTGGGCTGCGTTGCGAAGGTCGGAGGGCATAAGCAAAATTTCGAAGAGCATATGCGGCATGATTACGACAGTCTTTAATATATCTTCCTCAACGACTGAGGTCTGGTGATAAATACGAAACAGATCGATTTATGAAAAGCACGGGTGCCGCGCAGGCTGACAGTTATGTCCCGCTTGTGAGTAACATGATAGCGGTCTGGAACAGTTACGATATTGAGCGCGTCATAATCACCGCATGCACGCCCGTCGCCGGAACGTTTATCCATAATGTATAGCGGCGACCCGTACATACCTTTAGAAGGGCAAAAGATGCTTAACTCAAGCACATGTTCGAATTTTGAACGAGCAATCTTCAGATTTTCCTGGTTCGTTCGCCTGGCTTTTGCGACTACAGGTGGATCTTTGGTAACCATTTGCTGCTTTGCAGCATTGGTTATGGATTGCAACCATGCCATTATACCTAAAACTTGCGCGAACTTGCTATTAAACATCTGGTCAATTGGTGAGCTCGATTGTTGACGTATACAGGACTGATTGACTCAATGTCGATCATAATGCCTATAACTGCCAAGTTAGTATGGCGACCGATTAATCGGCGATGTTTCGCGTCTACAAGCAAGTCGAGCTACTGCAGGAATTCCAAGCCAGTTATTGGCGTCTGAACATCCGTGAGGAGGAAATTCCATTTGAAAGAGCGTCGTAAGATTAACGCAAGCATGTGCGAGCGTTGACCGTACAAAAAAATGGTGGTTTCGTTTGCTGTGCTCAGTGAACTTACCACCTTCTCATCCGGGTTCTTTTATCGCGGGGAAGGACGCTAACTTCGGCGCCAGTATCCAGTAATTAGTGTACCCACGTTTCGCAATCGTTGAGGAAGGGAAGGCGACTGTGGCAACTAACATCCTTCGCCTATACATGTTGTTCGTCCCATTTAGCTGAGAAAGAACAGGGTGTGCTGTAAGATTTAGCATGCTTACCAAATCTTCTTTGTGACAAGCAATGGTTAGATATCTTAGACGGGGATCGCGAAGGACACTTTTAACTTGAGAAACTGAATCGGTTTCCAGAGCGGTTGTTTTCGGTATTTTCTAAAGCTACTATTTCCTTGAGTTGTTTGTTTAACGTAGCAACGGTTGATGCTAACTGCGCGATGTTATCGTACGATGTTGACTGGATGTGCGCAATCTGGCTCGAAGCTTCCAGATACGGCTAGCCATGTTAGCCATCTGAGATAGAGAAATGTTTGCATTAGCGTAATTGATGTTAAACAACTCGCGTGGGAGGCGGCTGATCAATATTTCTTAAAGAGACTTATTATCAACGGTGACTGTTTTGGCTAGACTCTGTAGCTTTAACATGAACTGAGATGGTTTCAAATCACCTAGCACGGTTTCGTTAAGCAACTTGGTGGAGAGTTAGCGGTCGGAACTGTTAGTTGCTGTTAAAACGGCAGCTTTGTTTGCCGCGAAAGTCTGCTGTGACTAGAGGTGACCTAGAATTTCATCGAGATCATCAACAACCTGTGGAGGAAGTGCTGCGACGATGAGGAGATATTTGACGTTTTCAGATCTGACATAACACACCGAAACATGGACTCGAGTCCAGCAAACCAGCTTTCCAGATTCTTTCAAGAAAAGGAGTTGGTACGGTACAACATTTATGTTGGTGTCAACGTCTGAAAGTACAACGTCCATGTACAAAAGTTTAAGTTGGCAAGAATAAAGCAACCAATCTAAATATAGAGAGAATGAAGGAAACGAGCAGGATACACGGCGAAATCTAGAAAAAGAAGGTTACTAACGGGCTTACCGCAAGTATCCGTAGGCAAGGTCGCCAATTATAGCGAGATCGAAGGACGGAAGCTACATTCGCACAACCAACCAACCAACCGTTGGAAAAGGAAAAACCAAGTAAACATAAGGTGAGGTGCACATTTATTGTCGAAAAGTACAGGCCCGCTTTGCTAAAACGGCACCCAATCAAAGCTAATTAGGGAAAGTAAAGGAAGAATGTTCCGATAAGGTAGGAGCTGGACTGCGGAGGTCGAATTCCGTAATTTTGTGTATCTAAACAAAAGTGGTTAGCAAGTGACAGATACACTGCTTAATTTCTCTGGGTACAGATGAAATTCTAATTTGGTAATGGTTTACACAACATGCAGGGTAATCTCCAAGCGAATACGGATGTTCGAATTAGGAGACTGATGATTGCAATTTGGGGAGGTACAGTAGGCGTCTCTCTCCAATAAGAGTGACGTATTGGTGCGTAAGTAAACGTAGTGATGATGGCATGAGTATGTTTCAAAACCTATATACATTACAAGAATTTGGGGAAATTTTAGTCTGATATAAAGGATTATCAGACACAGACCGTTAAAAGATTTTACGAATATGACAGCTGCATTTATTTGCATTTCATTTATCAAGCGAAGCTTAGCCTAATTTTGTATTTGTTTGTGGTTGCAGGTTTTTGAATCAAAAATATTGTAATAATCTTAGAGGATTTCTGTGAGTCTGTACCTATCTATTGGTATTTATACCATGTTCACTTTAAACTGGACATTTTTCAAACCAAACTGGACATTTTGCAAACCAAAGTGGACATTTTGCAAACCAAACTGGACATTTTGCAAACCAAACTGGACATTTTGCAAACCACATTGGACATTTTGCAAACAAAAGTGGACATTTTGCAAACCAAACTGGACGTTTTGCAAACCAAACTGGACATTTTGCAAACCAAAGTGGACATTTTGCAAAACAAATTGGACACGTTGCAATCTAAGTAGCAACTCGCCAATTTGTTGGTAAGAAACGAGCAGTAAGACTGCTGAATGATGTTCAGCATATACATTGTGATGACGTTAATACACCGGCATTGCGTAAGCAGCGGGCTACACTGTAAAACATTTGCTTGATCGTGAGCAGCGACCGAAGTTCTGAACTACGCTCCCCTCTCCCCATTGACATTCGCCTAGTTGGTGTGCAGTGCCCATACGCATCAACCTGTGTTGGTGTGTGACAATTGGAAAATCGGACTTCCGAATCGTAATTGTGTATCAGTCATTTTGTGAGTGGATTGCGATGCGCAATCTCAATGTGCACCGTTATTCTCATTAGAGAGAACCTTGTCCGATTCGGTCAATGGGACCATGTCGGATGAAGCAGGTAGGCGGTGTCCCAGCTTCGCCCGTCTCTCTATTAGCTTTCGCAACTGCCACGTTATTGCATCAGCGTAGGCTGTAATGACCTCCAGCAAAACCAGTCTAGATCTATAGCCTATTGTTGCAACATATTAACTACTGAGGAGTGGGCTGATTACACGATGTTCAGGCCACATTGTGGTCACGATAATGTAACCGAACTGCGTACGTAGCGTGTGATTGTGTAAGCCCTTCTCTTGACATGAGTGCCGTTCGCCTCGGTCAAAATCGGTGACCTATTTTCCCCTACACCCCCCTCCCATAGGAATTCGTGTTTTGTCTGGGTGTGTGGACAGACCTATGCAGCGGTACCACAATTGGAGCCGAGCATACGATAATGGTTCCACTCAACCCAACATAGCTTTATTAGCTCCGTGCCGCGCGAAACGACCAAAATGAGTGACGAACAACAGGAGAGCTTGTGTCCGATGCGACGGCACTGTAGGCGAACATCGTTTGCGCAAAGAGAAATTCTCACAAATCTTGTGCTGGTCGACGGCAAAACTACTCGGGAAGCTGCTGAAGTCGCCGGTGTTAACGCGAGTACGGCAAGGAATATCATTAATGCCTACAAGCAAGAAGGCTCAAATACACAGCGCACCTGCGCTGGAAACAATAGGGAGAAGCTCACTCCCAATGTATTGCAGCGCGTCGAAAAGCGGTTGAACGGCACTCTGAGGACACGTTGGTGCAGCTGCAGATGCGCCTGAGAGAGAATGGGATAAACCTATCAGTATCCTCTGTCTTCAACGCCCTCAGAAGACTAAAGATAAAACTCAAAAAGTGTCATTACGAGCTCGACCGAGTCAACGGTGCCACGACAATCGCTGGCCGACAGGCGTACGCTCTCGAGTTCTCGGCACATGCACCTTCGAACAAAAAGGAATGCATCTTCATAGATGAGAGTGGTTTCAACCTTCATCTGAGGCAAACTCAGGCTCGCTCAAGAAAAGGGTGGCGCGCGAACGTCGTGTGCCCACAGTCAGAGGTCGCATAGTAACACTGATTGTTGCAATGAATAACCAAGGCGTCATCCATTCAAAATCATTAACGATGGCACCTGCAATGATGCGTAGTTCTCAGCTTTCGTCGAGGAACTGGTGGCGCGTATAAGCTGCATAGTGGAGATTAACGGCGCGTGGCTGATCATGGACAATGCCAGGATCCATATGCCTGATGAGCTAAGGAGGATTCTTGGTTAGTCTTATCACCTGCAGTTCTTGCCGTCCTACTCGTATATGCCAAACCCGGTAGAACACGTCTTTTCAAAGGTGAAAGCGTCGGCGAGACGCCTGTTTATTAACCCCACACCTGAGCAGACGCTGAGCACGGTCATTCAGGACAGCTCTGGGATGGTAACGCAGCAGGACTGCATGAACTGCGTTCTCAATACGATGAGGAACCTGACGAAAGCGACAGCCGGACAACCCTTCGTCGCGTCGGACACCAGCTCTCCTGTTGTTCGTCACTCATTTTGGTCGTTTCGCGCGGCACGGAGCTAATAAAGCTATGTTGGGTTGAGTGGAACCATTATCGTATGCTCGGCTCCAATTGTGGTACCGCTGCATAGGTCTGTCCACACACCCAGACAAAACACGAATTCCTATGGGGGGGGGGTGTAGGGGAAAATAGGTCACCGATTTTGATCGAGGCGAACGGCACTCATGTCAAGAGAAGGGCTTACACAATCACACGCTACGTACGCAGTTCGGTTAAATTATCGTGACCACAATGTGGCCTGAACATCGTGTAATCGGAACACACCTCAGTAGTTGATATGTTGCAACAATAGGCTATAGATCTAGACTGGTTTTGCTGGGGGTAATTACAGCCTACGCTGATGCAATAACGTGGCAGTTGCGAAAGCTAATAGAGAGACGGGCGAAGCTGGGACACCGCCTACCTGCTTCATCCGACATGGTCCCATTGACCGAATCGGACAAGGTTCTCTCTAATGAGAATAACGGTGCACATTGAGATTGCGCATCGCAATCCACTCACAAAATGACTGATACACAATTACGATTCGGAAGTCCGATTTTCCAATTGTCACACACCAACACAGGTTGATGCGTATGGGCACTGCACACCAACTAGGCGAATGTCAATGGGGAGAGGGGAGCGTAGTTCAGAACTTCGGTCGCTGCTCACGATCAAGCAAATGTTTTACAGTGTAGCCCGCTGCTTACGCAATGCCGGTGTATTAACGTCATCACAATGTATATGCTGAACATCATTCAGCAGTCTTACTGCTCGTTTCTTACCAACAAATTGGCGAGTTGCTACTTAGATTGCAACGTGTCCAATTTGTTTTGCAAAATGTCCACTTTGGTTTGCAAAATGTCCAGTTTGGTTTGCAAAATGTCCACTTTGGTTTGCAAAATGTCCAATGTGGTTTGCAAAATGTCCAGTTTGATTTGCAAAACATCCAGTTTCGTTTGCAAAATGTCCAGTTTGGTTTGCAAAATTTCCACTTTGGTTTGCAAAATGTCCAGTTTGGTTTGAAAAATGTCCAGTTTAAAGTGAAAATGGTATACATTATGACCTCTTAAGTTCGGTTCCTATGAGAAAAGGATAATAAAACGCCTTTTCTAATCGCTGCTTTTATGACAATACCGCGCGCCCATCATCAGGGCTTTTACAATCGTCAAACTTGAGCACTAGATTTACCGCACAACGTCGCCAACATTTTATTTTCGCGGTTCCCGTCGAGTCAACATTCCAGGCTTTAGCGAGCAACGTTTTCATATCGTTGCCAGTGTAGGACATGATTGATCTTAATACTTGTTCAGAAGAAAACAAGTTGTTTTCCTGATTCATATAATATTAAACTGTCTTCAATCAGAAGTGCAAAGTGATATCCCAACTGAACAGCAACGAACAAATTTGGAGGCCCCGCCAGATTGCGATATGATAACTGTCCAGGAGGACAAAGGATTTGAATCAGAACGGAATAGTTTTGTTGCTGTTAGGCACAAAGGTATATGTGAAAACAGGAAAAACGCCTTGGAAAACAACCGGAAATTTAATAAACGAGTGGGAATAGTTACGTATAAAAGCCTAAGAAAGAGTAGAGATTTTCCTGAAGAGAAAGCAGTCAATTAAGCTGGATGAAAGAAAGTTGCTGGTAAGAGAGACGAAAACATATGGTAGCTCAGTTGTATTTGACCGGTCCTAAACCAGGACGCCGGTCAGGATACGATTTCTATTGAAAAAACAATGGGTCTCTTAAGCCATTTCATTAAGACAGAGAGAAGACAGAGGTTGCGATTTGTCAACATATTGATTGTTCTCATCAGTCGCAAACACAATACGATCAGAAACGCATAATGGATTATATACATGGAAAAAGGCCATCACCAATCAAATTGCCCCAGTCAAGACCATGGCAACCGAATTGATTGCCTCAAGAGTTTCTGTGCACATAGCATAGGTTGATAAGCATTAATTAACAACGCCTCACTAATTGCTAGCATTAGCGGGTTTTTGTTACGTAATAACACTTTGAACGCTGTATCGGGGTTCACGTGATGACGGGTTGTCATGCGTTGCTTGGTGATAGACGATGTAGGGCTCCGATTGTTTCTCAGATTCGTCCCATGTTGTTGCGTAATCACTTGTCCCAACCACTTTGGCAAGTGTTCAGCTACCCTCTGAGCTAACTGACTGTTTGTTCTGCCTATATAAATGTCACCGCAACCGCAGGTGAACTGATGAACAACATGAGGGGCCGAACTAACCCACGAGATGCTCTGACGGTTATGAAGAACAAGTGCTCGCGTGGTATGCCTGAGTCGCAACTGCGCTGTCCTGTAGGTTCGCGTTATGGCGGACCGGAGCTTTCGTCCGATTTCATTTGTCACATGGTCCCACTTGAACGGCAAGAACAAATAAACATTCTTTTTCTCAGCCGTCAACACCGGTGTTTTTACGCTGGAAGGTCTGCTGTGTACCTGAATAAACTTCTCAGGATATCCATTAGAAAGTAAGGCCTTGCATAGAAATTCTTCTTTGGATTGTAATGTTTCGGGGCTACAAATACGTCTAGCCCGGTAGAAGAGCGTACTCACTAACCCGCGCATGTATGTGATCGGGACAAAGCTTGGAAAATGATGGTACTGTCCAGTCCAAGTCGACTTGCGGTGAACAGTGCGCTGCAACGTACCTTCAGCCTGTTGCCTAAGGAGTATATCCAAAAACGCCAGGCAATGGTACTGTTCCACTTCATGGGATACCGACAGATTAGGGTGGATCGAATTTAGGATGATCAGCAGACGATTAAATTATTCTTTGAGAAATGTATCCGCTCAGGTTCCTTCCCGCCGAGATTCGCCAAGACCTTGTCTATGAACAGGTTACCGATTAACAACACAAATTTGACCATGATCGCGTCAGCGCATATCGACGACTGTCGTGAACGACAACGGAAATTTCTCGAGACGCAGAGACGATTCGCTTGCACGCTCAATGAGTTGCTGTTGGTTTGTCGATTAAAATTTGAGGCCTTTTCCGCCGAATTTCTTCGTCGCACAAGAGAAAAACAGTGCGAAGTCTGCAAGGTTCTCTTTCTAAAGCCACCAATGCTTTCTTTCCTACTGATTGCATGAAGCACGTATACAATTTGTCCTCTGCTCAGTTCACACGCACTCAATTGGAAGTTCTCTCGCTTGGAATGAAATACCGACTGCCGCCAAAAGCGCTAGACAAGATCACCACGCAGGCGCATTTTTAGTATCTGAATGAACAGCTCTGTGACCTCAAGCCAAGATCGACAGAAGATACGGGTTGATTTCGGGCGAAATTGGTAGATATTGCGAACCAGTTTCTGTGTACGCCGTCTACAATCTGAACACTATACGGCGATCAAGGAGTTGAAACAAATGAAGCACGTAATGTTCCTACAGCCGGATAAGGGATCGGGTATTGTAGTATTTGACAGGCCTGACTACATGTCGAAGCTGGAGTCCATTCGGGGAGACACTCGGAAGTTCCAGCTAGATGATACACCGAAAAACAAAACCCTGGTGGAGAAGCAGGTGGCAAGGAAGCTCTAGATCCTCCTGCTACATGGTTACATCAATGAATCACGGTACAAGCACTTAAAACCGACCGGGACACAGACACCTAGAATGCGAGGCACACCCAAGTTACACAAAGCGGGATTTCCGCTACGTCCGATTATGCGCATGAGCAATTCACCTTATCATGATGTGCGCGTTGGCTGGCCAAACTATTAGATCCAGTGCGTAAACTCTTCGCTACGTATAGCCTGAAAGACCCCTTTGAACTGGCAGAGACACTGGAACATTTGTCACTGAGTGCAGAGCTTATGTACTCAGTAGATATAGACTCCTTAGTCACCAATGTACCTTTACGTTCATGCACCTGCGTGGTGATCTTGTCTAGCGCTTTTGGCGGCAGTCGGTATTTCATTCCAAGCGAGAGAACTTCCAATTGAGTGCGTGTGAACTGAGCAGAGGACAAATTGTATACGTGCTTCATGCAATCAGTAGGAAAGAAAGCATTGGTGGCTTTAGAAAGAGAACCTTGCAGACTTCGCACTGTTTTTCTCTTGTGCGACGAAGAAATTCGGCGGAAAAGGCCTCAAATTTTAATCGACAAACCAACAGCAACTCATTGAGCGTGCAAGCGAATCGTCTCTGCGTCTCGAGAAATTTCCGTTCTCGTTCACGACAGTCGTCGATATGCGCCGACGCGATCATGGTCAAATTGGTGTTGTTAATCGGTAACCTGTTCATAGACAAGGTCTTGGCGAATCTCGGCGGGAAGGAACCTGAGCGGATACATTTCTCAAAGAATAATTTAATCGTCTGCTGATCATCCTAAATTCGATCCACCCTAATCTGTCGGTATCCCATGAAGTGGAACAGTACCATTGCCTGGCGTTTTTGGATATACTCCTTAGGCAACAGGCTGAAGGTACGTTGCAGCGCACTGTTCACCGCAAGTCGACTTGGACTGGACAGTACCATCATTTTCCAAGCTTTGTCCCGATCACATACATGCGCGGGTTAGTGAGTACGCTCTTCTACCGGGCTAGACGTATTTGTAGCCCCGAAACATTACAATCCAAAGAAGAATTTCTATGCAAGACCTTACTTTCTAATGGATATCCTGAGAAGTTTATTCAGGTACACAGCAGACCTTCCAGCGTAAAAACACCGGTGTTGACGGCTGAGAAAAAGAATGTTTATTTGTTCTTGCCGTTCAAGTGGGACCATGTGACAAATGAAATCGGACGAAAGCTCCGGTCCGCCATAACGCGAACCTACAGGACAGCGCAGTTGCGACTCAGGCATACCACGCGAGCACTTGTTCTTCATAACCGTCAGAGCATCTCGTGGGTTAGTTCGGCCCCTCATGTTGTTTATCAGTTCACCTGCGGTTGCGGTGACATTTATATAGGCAGAACAAACCGTCAGTTAGCTCAGAGGGTAGCTGAACACTTGCCAAAGTGGTTGGGACAAGTGATTACGCAACAACATGGGACGAATCTGAGAAACAATCGGAGCCCTACATCGTCTATCACCAAGCAACGCATGACAACCCGTCATCACGTGAACCCCGATACAGCGTTCAAAGTGTTATTACGTAACAAAAACCCGATAATGCTAGCAATTAGTGAGGCGTTGTTAATTAATGCTTATCAACCTATGCTATGTGCACAGAAACTCTTGAGGCAATCAATTCGGTTGCCATGGTCTTGACTGGGGCAATTTGATTGGTGATGGCCTTTTTCCATGTATATAATCCATTATGCGTTTCTGATCGTATTGTGTTTGCGACTGATGAGAACAATCAATATGTTGACATATCGCAATCTTTGATTTCCAATGCATTTATGAAGCCAGGACCAAGGAACTGTAAAAAACTGAGAAGAGAACAGGATTGTGTTGATATGACTAATCGAATAAGTACTAGTGAGGGGAGAGCTAAGTTGTCGGCATGAGTTATGACATCAAATATGGACGCGTCAGTTACGAGAAGTATGCATTCTTCAGGTGTAGTAGTCAGACATGTTTTGTGCAGCTGAGAGCAGGAATCGTTAAAAGTGTTCAATACGAGGTCAACTGACGCAAGTCTATAAGATGCGGCCAGGAATGCATCCATCTCGATCACCTAGTATAAAATTCTGTCCACCTTATATTTTGCTTAGATTTGCTGCGGACACAAGTAATCGTTGGACCACTGCATATAAACTAAACTGAACACCGTATAATATCCTCCAAATGAAGTTAACTCTAGTCAAATATACCGCAAATTTTCAGTCACATATCCGCTTGTCAATTTAAACTAACTTATTCGACAAGAACATTAGTCCAACTAGTTTGGCGAATTGATTTGAGTTCCGTTGAGCGGTCACCTTGACAATATTAAGCTGCTCCGCAGTGCATAGCGCTGACAAGGAAAGTTAGGAGTAATGATTTAAGATGAATTTGTTCATTGCACGTCAAAGTTCGGATGACGAGTCTGGTAGGCGTTACGCATTGTATCTGCTGCGTATACCGTTGGGAAGGATTTGACATCTTACCCCATATGAAACTATCGCCAAAGCTATGCGATTATTATTTTGCTGGTATCGTTGGTTAGTTAAAGAAATGCAGTTTTGGATGTAATAAACTGGTGTGCACGCATTGATCGAAGCGTATCATTTGGGTAATTATATTTCCGTGACATCTCACAATCTTTGATCCATTAGTCATTTGTGTGTACGATGTACCCTGCGAGCTTGATTGCTTAACTCAAACATGTGGAATATTCTAGGGGTCTAGAGGCGATTATGCACGCTGTGGATAGAATATGAGAAGAGTTAACGCCAAAGTTCGTGCTAATTAATCAGGCAGTATTCCACACTTTGCACAAGATTTACGTGTCCCGATCAAGGACTGAAGACGCCCTTGCTTCCAATCGGGATATGCTGGGCGTTGTCCACTCCTTGACTTCCATGTCGATTGACAATTAAAACAAGGGCCCTTGCAGATTTTTCCGTATTTTGTGGCACTATGGCAGTTAGTTTGGAAATCTAACGGCCGAGAACCGTTTTAGGCCGTTCTAAGCATTTTTGGTGTCATGTGGAATATTTTATCCGGAATGCCTGTCTTGCGTAATCCGGGACAAAATGAAGCTGGCTAGAGATTTACAAAGGAACATTGTTTTGGTTCTCGTGTTACTCTGACTGTTAAAAAGCCTTCAAAATACCGCTAAAATATTCAATACGACATGCCCATCTCTTATCATATTTTATTTGGAAATGTTAACCTATACCTGTATTGACTATTTACTTTTGCCATGTGATCACTTGGAATTGCACAAACCGCGCTTTGTTACTTTTAGAGCAGCAACGCTGGTATCACACCGCGTTACCGAGCCCTAGGTTTGGTTTCGAATAGTTACAAGCAGTAAGCTTTAGTCCAAGAAATTTGTGCTGCATGTTGGGCTCTCCAGTGGTATCAGGAAACCCTCATTTCCATGGCAAATACCGTCTACAAACTTAAATTATTAATATGTATTAGAATCTGGTGTGATTAGATATATTTCATCGAGCTAAGTCAGCAGGCTTATGCTTGTCTGGGAAAGCGACAGTCGCCCGTGTTTCCACTCTCTGGGTCTCGTCAGCGATACGACTGCTAGCAGCTAGTGCCTTTTCGCCATGGGTGACAGCGGCGGACCTACATGATTGCCACTTGACTGTGATAGAGCCCTGCTCATCTTCTATATTCATGCCAGTTACGAGCTGTGCATGTGAAAGCAGAACTCGGCAGTGATACGCAGGAATGCACACCACTGAGGAGACCCAGAAGATCAAAACACCCGCGTCTGGTGCATTTCCGGACTTGTCTACATCTGCTGACTGAGAGTGAACAGTGAGTAACTATATTCATTCATACTTCAGATTGGCTTCTTTAGTTTTGATCGCGCGCAGATGTTTCCGCCTGTCCGATAGGGCTACTTCTTTCTTAGCTTAATTCTTGTAAACGGCAATGCATGAACTGTCCTGATAGGAAACGCGCTCAGTAACTGATTGACAGAGGTAGCTTAAGTTTTCTCTTCGGATTCATTGAAACCTAGGAAAATTCTAACACTTCTTACCTCGACCACCTAACGTAGCAGCAATAGACCCATGGGTTCCAGAAAATAGTTTTGAAATTCTTAGGCTTTTTTGTACTTCCTCACATTGAGCATCAGACCATCGCTTCAATGGAAATTATCACAACGCCCAGACTCCAATACATTGAGCGGTGCTCCTCAAGCTGTTTTAAGGCACACAAGCCACGTTGCATTGTACAACGTTCAAATAAATTTGGTGAAACATTACCCTTTTTACTTTACCTTGTCAGGTGCACATTGAACTGTAGGAACCATGGATCAGTGGTATAATGCGGGCAAAACGCTAAGGCTTGACAAGTCATGTGTGAAAGACATAAGTACGAAGAAACAGCTTGCTAGCAAGAGAAAATGCGCACCTTTGGACTCGTTATAATTACTATGTTATGTACATGAAATTCCGTCTGCATTAATCTCTTAGGGGATGCTTAACTCAATGTCTTTCTGCGTATGTTGTCACCAAACGAGCGGCGCCAACTCACTTAATACAAATGTTGGAGTACAGTATTCAGCCGTTTTTGAATACTTGAGGTAGGCTCATTACCAAATCGCCATGCTGACAGCTACGAACATGAAGTATCACGTAAGTTCATACTCTAAACGAGAAGGGTGTTATAGACGTTTTAGTGAATTGGGGACTTTCATGATACCTGCACGTTTTCTAGTTTTCATGATTACCTCTCCGAATGTGAGTCCATTGGTTTGTTTTTATCAGCACAATGTGTCACACTACATCGCAACTGGTTTTTTACTTTCTTATCGTTCGTTCAGTTTGCTCCCTAACTAACCTCTTAGTGGAACACTGAGATAATATCTTGCTGTTTTCCAACATTACCACCTTCAATTTTTGTCCTCGGAATGTGGTTCGGTTTGGGAGCTCATCAGTGCTACGCAGATATACCAGTAAAATTCATTTAAACTCCTCCTTAAAAACAACATAAATATCTTGGCCTAACATAATAATGGTCAAACATATATTTCGTTTTTTCTATTTCATCCGGTGGTGGTATATATCTCTTTAGAATTACACATTCCTTAACTCCAGGTTGCCTTAACTGACTGCTAGGTGATTTGCTGTGTTCAAGCAATACAACTGCTATTGAAGGAAATATGGAATCGCAATTACTTTGATGTTTACCGTATGTATCAAGTAGAGAAAACAATTTGGTTGTGAATTATGCGAACAAAGCACAGCACATGCGCTTTCTTCAGGGACTGCTTGTTATAATTAATATTTTCTTCACATACTGCAAGCGCGATTGCGTTTGCGTGTGTTCGCCGTGAGTCAGAAACACTTGGAATACGAACAGCATGTTGCCAGTTTACTATCATCTTTATTCCCATATTATGTATATTCTTTTTAGGCATATCTTACTACAGTTTACCTCGAGACCCCGTTTTCGTTTTTCGATTTTGCATATCTGCTATGTTTAACTTATGATCATAAATGAAAAGAAAATTCCGGAAGAGACAAAACTACATACAGGAAGTAGGATAGTAAGACATGAGACAAATAGCATAAAGTTCTCAGTTTTGTACATCCAGTTGTAACCACTGTAGTCTAAATGTGGTGGATGGTATCTCTATATGAGTAATGGAAATATTGAAAGTGAACATTTTCCAATGGTGAGTTTTATTTTTTCTGCTATCGAGACTCCATCCTCTCCAAAGGACGGACCATTTTCTCATGGACAACAGGCTAACGCATGCAAGCCTGTCAATGATTTGGGGTTATTCAGGGATGCAATAGTTACATTTATGGAAGATAAGCAGGTGCTTTCACAGACGTTTCCTAGCAGAACACGAACATTCTCAGTTCTTTTGGAACAGATTGGAGAAGACATGGAGCTGGTGGGTTCAATATATGGGTAGAAACGTGAAACGGGACGAAGCAATTGCAGCCAACAACCAAAATCAGTCAAGTAACACGCAATGTTGCTTGACAGTTTCGGGTAATACATGTCAGGTTTTCAATGCTTAGAGCAATTTTATTCATATGCGAGAGGTAAAAGGAATATAAAGATATTATATCTTTGGGGTTAAACATAAAGCTTTGAGCATTTAGTTGCATTACCTGTGTAAATTAAGCTAGTGAGCATATAGGGGTGCGTTAATCCGAGTGAATTGCCTAAGCAATTCTAAATTCAGTTTTCGGATAAACCTGATCAAACATATGTGTAATATTGCTCACGAGTAGCAGGATTTTAGTTATAACTCGGATAAGCCACTGAGTCATGGGGGTCGTTGGCTAGACTACATAATTGGCAAACTAACTGGGATATAGCACCACCTATCTTCCACTGTCACTGACAGTGGTTAGTCTGCGAGGTGATGACGTCCTATCGCTAGACGCTATATCCATAGGATTTGAAACTAAGAGATGATTTATTTAATTTACATTACTCACGAGTAGCAGGATTTAGTTGTACTTCTGATTAGACTTCGTCCTACTTATGGTCTAGGAAAGTAGGAACGTCAAATATATTTCGCTTTCTCCATTGTTGGTTTAAATTTTCTCAATCACCTACAAGCATAAGCTTTCACCGTTAAAATTTTAGTTGTTTATCGAAGTGCCAGTACCGATTCAGCGCAGGTAGTTAGACGTTCATAATTTTGCGACTGGCTGATCTAAGTGGATAAGCGTTACAGATTTGCGTTGTGCACTCTTGCCTTAGTCTAAAGCGGTATTCGCAAGCCATTTAGTATGCATTGTAAACCGTACTCGGTAACACAACAATCTGCTTACCACCTACGAACAAGTAAGACAAGGGGCATTTCTTAAAGTCGCGATCACTAGAAGGCGAATGTAATAATGGCAAATTCTCACCAATAAATTGGATTATTCCACTCGTTGGGACACAAGGTCATGTGCGCTATTCATGAGCGTTATTCATAGATCATACTACCCGCCGTCCGCTAAAATTGTTAAGTAAACGGATAGAGACCCATAAACTCGATTGAAGGAAGCATTTTGTGAACGATCTTGACCAATATGTAAATATTACAGAGACGGATAATTGGAAACTGCCATTCACACAAATGCTTCGCATAATTTAAACTGTCTCATTGTAGGTAATGCAACCTATTGATCCTAAGTGTATGCTTTACTTAAAATGTGACATTTAGTGTTCGGCGAGCATGTTTGAAAATGAAAATGTCGCTCACCAACCTTGCCGGTTATACGATGCAAAGGCGGATTATCAATTTTGCCATTGCACTAAATATTTCGCATAGTTTTAACTGTCTATTTATCTTAACTGTATGCTTTACTTAACATGTACAATTCGGTGGTCGACGAGTATAAATGAAATGCGAAATGTCGCGTTGTTTCCCCAATCAATTTTGTCATAAGTTTATCGAACATAACCAAGTGGTCCCTTATTTATTTTTCATTTTGCATCAGACCTCTGGTTATTGATAGCGAATTGGTTTTTAGTAAGGCCGCATTTCTTTTGAGGTATTCGACAAAATTTCAGTGGGCGGCTACGTAAAACGTTCGGTTTTGGAGGCAAACTTCGACCTTAGGAAAAGTATCAAGGTTCCATAACAATCAGGTACACGCCTTATAATCCTTCCTTCTACAACCGTCAGTTCGATGCCTGGTGGTGAATCAGAGCCATCTATCGGACTGCGGGAAACAGTTGACTACGGCACAAGCACAGAAAGTAGCAAAGGAAACCAGCATGACGCGAGCGCGTTGAAGTTGTGTTTGCTTAATGCGTTAATTTAAACCAAAGTACAAAATGTTTGGTAAGCTAAATGATGAAAATAAAGATAAACTATGGTATATTCACAACGGCTACAGTGTCATCACTATCGCCACCTATTTATTTAGGAGATGGAGCAAGCGACACAGCGCCGCTATGCGCCCAGTTCCACTCCCCGATCAGCTATCTTTGCACGATGGGTCCAAACCAGGACGAAGCCATCGGAGGTGGAGTTCAGGGGTGTAATATAATCGTACCAAAACTATCCAATTCGCTGACAGTCCCATTGCTCTTACTGACAGAAACTGACTTCAAAGTGAACCGAGAGCACCATTGAGATTGCCTGTCACAATGCAAGACACAGGGTATTCCAAAACCCCACAATAATTCCGTATTTTTACCGAAGCGTATATACGGCCCCATATGCAGATGCGACTATTAGTACACAACAGTACACAACGGTAGTGTTATGGTTCACACGGCTGAAAACACAACACCGAATAAAATTTCATATCTTGATTACTCTTTATGATGTATAGACCCAAACACTCAAAACCAAAGACAGGAACGTTTGTACCCTTTCTTCAAATTTTCTAGGTGGCGAAGCATGGCAGCAAGCAAAATGGCAGCAGGGGAAAGTATCTGGCAGTGGTACCTGCTTACATTCATGGGTAAAGCTAAAGAAGAAAAGCTGAATTTTGGCGAATTGCTGCTCAGATGTTATCTAGATTAGATTTTGGCAATTTTGTTGATGATTGTTGTCAGCGGTGGCTTTAGTACCTTCGGGATAGTGAGAAAAATCTATGGAGCATTTTGTAGGTGACATGATTAACACCCGGGCTTATGGATAGTGAAAACAGTGCCGTAGGCTGGCATTTATCACTGAAAAGTAAATCATCGGGATTGTTCACTAACAGGTTGTTATAGCAACTGATAAATTCATAAGAATTGCGATGGATGGAAGTTTCCCGTTGCTGAAAAGCAGTACACTCCATGAGAATTCGCTCGTTTCCAAGGCTACAAAGAATAATGTGCTTGAATGCAATGCTCTCAGCGAAAAGTCAACTCTACGGAGGTGAGGGCAACGATCATAGTAACATAGTGCTTAGCCGCGTCTCATGGCCAGCTTTTTAAATGATCGTTGGACAAGTGCTACAGCTGTTTTATCTTTATTATTTGGCTGTGCATGATACCACAATACTCCAGAGTAAGTATCATGAGTATGTTGAAGAGTTCTCGTCGTGTTTTAGGAAGGGAGAACGTTCTAGTGATATAGCCCGATGGCTTGATTTCAGAAGGTTTTGTGTACAAATCGGTTTTGGTAGAGTTTTATTGTGGCAACGTTTCGCCCTTGACACAAGAGCTTCTTCAGGCCAGGTGAATTGGTACAAAATTGGCGTAGCTTTTTATGGGAAGGTTGCAAGACAAAAACATGAACCATTGGATAATAGTGTTACAGGTCAATAGGTCAAGTGGCCACGTTATTGAAATAACAAGCAGCGAGCGTTTCTCATTGATCCACGTCATCGGTCGTTCACATGTGAGGCATTTCTTTCTGGCAGCAGCTGATTCACGCTCCGACCTGAGTTCGTCCGCCGACACCTTTTCTGACTGACCGGGTTAACGCAGCCCGCCACGCGTTCGATAACTCCAACCCGTCTGTTCTGTTCACACAGTTATTAGTCTTAGTAATCTCGGTCGCTTCAGCAATCAACCTTTGGTTTGTTGCTGGTAATCCCCTCCTAAGTATCTCGACATTGTCCCAATCAATCGCGTGTCCTACCTCTAGCGCATGTACGGCCACCGCTGAATGTTTTACTAGGGCCCTGTATTTATGTTTTTGTCTTGCAACCTTCCCATAAAAAGCTACGCTAATTTTGTACCAATTCACCTGGCCTGAAGAAGCTCTCGTGTCAAGGGCGAAACGTTGCCACAATAAAACTCTACCAAAACCGATTTGTATACAAAACCTTCTGAAATCATGAAGTCACAGTCGGTTCCAAACATATTCCAATATGTTGAATAGCCCGATGGCTGTTTGCTTATGGCAATTAAGTAAAGCATGTATGCAAAACATTGAGGGAGGTAGAATGAGTTAATTCTAATTTCCTTGCGAAATCAGAGGTTGAGATCATGTTACCGGTATTCTTGACAAAGCCTTCCTGGGTGCAGCATCTGCACCCAAATACTAGAGATTTACTTGCTGAGAACTTCATTATGGTGCTATTTGCCTATGCTTCCTAGACACTGTCATAGTTAGTCTGAATGAAATGTGTAAACCAGGTTGAAGACATCCGCAAGCAGAAACGGGCGTCTGTCCTTGTTGCGGTTGCAAACGTTTCTTTTGTGCATGTTTGGTAATGTAGTGGTCTCAACTTCTCAACACTTCCCTAAAAGATACCCTTTATTTATTTGTTTGGCGTGGAATATTGCCAACCCATTCTGAATCTTTGGCTTCCATTGTATCGGTATGATTCGTACAAGCTTAACAGTGGGCTTTAAATGACATACCACACTAGCGTGGAAAAGAGTGGCCTGTGTGGCACGTAGTTAAAAGCCTAATGCATGTCCAAAAGAATTGCGATGATTGCCAATCCTCTATCAATAATATTCCTAATTTGATCGATGAAACGTAACTGGCGGGTAACGCAAGAGCGCTTGGAGAGAAAACGAAGCTAATATCGATTAATCAGGCCCAGTCGTGTGGTAAAAATCATAAAATTATTCTTGAACAATTTGCTATGAATTTGGAGGTAATATATCTGTAAAATATCTGGTGGCAAGTTGTCGTACCGTTTCGCGGGCCAACTTGGTGCTTCAGCATTCTGATTTATTGTTTTCACTGAGGGGGAATGTAGGCAGTAGTTATAAAACGATTAAAGTCGTTTAATAGTAAAGTATCTTTTCTCAGCAGAGCCTTATGACAGCTAGAAACACCCCATCTAGGCCCGGATTCGTTGACCTCTTTATGGGCTCTAGGTTGTTATGCACCCTTCTTAATGTCACGGCAGTATTGCTGAGTAAAGCGTTTTTTTCTTTTTTTATTAGGGTGAGACAGCTGAGCATCCCGAACGAAGGAGGATGCAAAGCTGGATTTGTTTGACTCGCAAATCCGGGCCGAAACCGAAGTAAAGTTGGCTAAACTGCGTTTGGAAATGGAAGAAGTTAAAGTTCCCTAACCGCCTTTGAGTCGTAGTTGATCACAAGTAGCTAGCAAGGAACGGCTGGATCGGTTTGTTGAAGACAGCCGTAGGTCGTTACTTAAGGTGACCGGTGTTAACTTTTCTCCTGACAGTTTACGGGATGGCTATTGTCATCCAGTAGACTTACCCGGAGCCGCGTTGGAGTATTTCGCTGGTAACCCTGCTGCTTTTTGAAAATTCCTTAAGCAGTTAGCATACTTTATCCAACGTCG